>JABSTT010002505.1:0-38615 GCA_013339685.2 Hyalomma asiaticum | reverse complement strand
CCTGGATTGTGACCTGAAATGGCCGAAGGGAAGCTACCGGTCAGTTCACTGCTTCTGCCCAAATAAACTGCACTCGACTGAACCATAATGCTCGTTCATTGCTGCACCGAGTACCACGTCCCTTACTATCGCTCGTTAAGGAGCTATTTGGTGTTTGCGACATGTCACGCTCTACCTTTCTTTCAGTGAGTGTCAGAATTTCCAAATGAATTTTACTTATCTCACGCCAGGAAGCAAGTCCTTCTATTTCGCGAGCTCGCTGCTAATTTGAAGAGTATTTTGTGCTGCTCGTCTCAAAATTCACAAAACGAAACGGTGCAGACGTTTACTGCTCGGAACATGGGTACAACAGAGCTGAACGGTCGCTCTCGAAGTCTTGAGAGCAAGCTGAGCAACTGAACGGAACACTATTAATTCGCCAGACATTTTCGATAGCATGCACATAGGCATGCATATAGGCGCCTTGCGGTATAATACGCCTACAATAGACCTAGGCATAATACGACGGCAAAAAAGCAAGCATGTACTTGCACTTACAGCTAGGCATCATATTTGCGCGGGAAAAGAAATCACGCCTCCATATAACCGCCGTAAACGTTATATGCACATTACGGAGCAATTCAAAAACCAGACGCCGTATTATAGATATGCGTGGGATAGTTGAAGTCGATGGTCGAAGGAGTCATCTTGTGAGCCATCATGAACCTAATTTACCAGCGAGGAATTTCTTACTACTCCATTTTTTCCTGTACTGTCACTACACAGTAGCCAAATGAGTTGTGAAGTCATGGTGGTTCAGTGGAAGAACTGCTGCAAGTAGCGGGTCTGATTCCCACGAGGGAGACTAGAATGAAAAAATGAGTGGAGCTTGTAGTCGCGCAAGGCAAGAGAAGCAGCGAAACTGATGCGCACTTGGCTGGTCCGAGTTTATCTACGGCACACCCGCATTTCGTCGTGGCCCGTGGCTTTGGGAAATGCTTCGCGAAGCACTGTCATGGCTAGCGAATGCTTGTCACTGTTTCGCACCGAATTCGGCGTAAACACGTTCACGTCGAACCAGAGACGGTGGCACATGCCGCGCGTTTGCCACCGTCTGGAATTGCATCGTCAAATTTCGTGACACAAAATTGACAGTGCGTTTCGGCACAAATGCCGATAAAGAGAAAGGCCAGAATAAATCGTTGCGACGAGGCGCTGCTGCCAGATTGCAGCACCATAATTTTGAACCGCTTTTTTGAACTGATAACCCATATTATTTTTTCGTTTCAGTTTCAGTTTCGGTTCAAGCTTGTTCTGAGAATATCAGTTCAGGTTCAGTTCCGGCAAAAAATTCCGGTTTGGCTTCGGGTTCTGTTCGACGTCCTGGGTATAACACTGCACTTCCCTCCAATACGTCTGCGCAAATAGTCCAGCGTAGCAGTAGACCCCTTCACAAGGATTCGTTGCGTTGTGGGGTTGAACGTCCCAAAACCAGGTCTGATTATGAGAGACGCCGGAGTGAAGGACTCTGAAGATTTCGACCCACTGCGGTTCTTTAATGTGCATTGACATCGCACAGCGCACGGGCCTCAACGTTTCGCCTCCATCGAAATGCAGCCGCCGCGGCCGGGACTCGATCCCGCGACCTGCAGATCAGCAGCCGAGTGCCATAACCACCAGACCACCGTGGCAGGGCCCTTCACAAGGAAACGTAAGGAAAATGATCAAAGCAAACTTCAAGAGACAACTGCTGATGAAACTTAACAAGGTGCAAGGGCAAAGGAAAACACGAAATATATAAATGCGGAAGACTTATCTAATATGTTGTGCGGCGTAGATAGCAAGGCCGCCAGTGAAATCAAGTGGGGAAACTTGGTACCTCAATGCACATTCTTCAAATTTTCGTGTAACATTTGAAGCTGTACATTAAAATCAGGCACGGTAGCATGAACCACAAAACTAAACTTCTACAAATACTTGAGGTACATATGGGCAGGTAGTGATTTTTCCCACTTCATTTAGCAAAAGTTTCATTATTCACGCCACAATATGTGTGTATATTATGTGCTACATTAATAAAACATTGTATGAAAGGTAACATGGGGACGTGATCAATTACTCCAGAGTGATTCTTCCATTACATTTTTGAAACTGGAATGGTAATTGTGAGCTCTGACTTTTTAGAGTGAATTAACAGCAATTAAAATTGGTTATATTTTTCATTTCCAGCAACATGCACATGACTACTACACAGTCCCGTATTTAGTACTTGCATACCTTGCACACCCCTTGCTTATTTTAGGCCGAAAAGTAAGGAGAGAAGAAATGCGCACTAACTACAGGCCAGTGCATATAGTATGTTTGATTAGATAATGTGATGGAAAGTGCCACATGTGCTGAGAAAATCGTGGCAGCTCTCTGGCCATCTGCCTGCTGCCAATTGTGGAAGCCACAGAATTCAATACGGGCACAACTGACAAACCTCAGGAATGCTTTTACAGACATTAATCTGGGAAGCCCTGTATTAAACTAATAAACAAATAGATGTACCAGCTATAATCGCCCAGCCATTGGACTCAGACACGTGTACCAATACACCAGACCGAATATACCAACACACCAACCGACCTAGCAGAATAAATAAGCCAGAAAAGGAGAAATGAAGCAAAAGTGGATGCAAGGACGAGCCCTACACACATAATTGTTGAATACCACGGGAGGGTTCGACATTTTTTGGTAATGCATGCACATACAGCATGTTGGGCAAAGGATCTAAGCTAATATTAAGCACTCGCAAGCACAGCACTTGTCTTTGTCTCCTTTATTGCACTAAATTATACTACTGCACTGTTCAAGTGTGAAAGTTCAATCTCAACGGCCTCTCGGCAACGCTCGAGCCTTAGTTTCGGGCGCCACTTCAAGACTGCAAAGTTCATTCACCTTGAGCCCAATGATAGCGCACAAGGTAATGAATTAACTCACCTGAGTGGCTCAGCAGTGTGCTCCTCCTGCATGTGTTTGACGAGTGCAACCTTGAAGCCGAACTGACGGCCGGACACGTCACGCGGAAACGGCTTTTCGCCCGTGTGCAGACGCATGTGCGTCGCCATGTTCGACTTGGGGTTGAAGCGGCGGCCACACAGCGGACGGGCAAATGGCTTCTCTCCCGTGTGTGTGCGCTGGTGCCGCTCGTATCCAACGCGGTCAGTGGCCACGAATGGGCAGTAGTCACACGGGAATGAACGCCGCTTGCTTCCAGATGGTGGCCCTGCAAGAAATGCGAAATTTTCTTTTTTAGGGGCGAAGCTCCTTAAGGCGTGGGTCGTGCGTCCCCGATGTATGTAGTAGTAGTAGTAGTAGTAGTAGTAGTAGTAGTAGTAGTAGTAGTCGTAGTAGTAGGTAGCCACCGGCGCGTGCCTGCCGGAGGGCACGCACGCGCCGAGGGCGAGCGCGTGGCACCTGGCGCTCGCCGCGAGCGC
Source organism: Hyalomma asiaticum (assembly GCA_013339685.2). NCBI lineage: Eukaryota > Metazoa > Arthropoda > Arachnida > Ixodida > Ixodidae > Hyalomma > Hyalomma asiaticum. The sequence goes on along the minus strand of JABSTT010002505.1, from coordinate 35,157 downwards.
CGGGAGCCACGCGCTCCCCGGCAAACTCGACACTGCCCCGGCAAACGCGAGAGACAACGTTGGCGCAGGCAGCGTCTCCTAGCGAGTTTCTTGATTGAGAAATACCGACTGCTCGCGTTGGAGAAGCGTTCACCGGCAAAACCCATATATATATATATATATATATATATATATATATATATATATATATATATATATATATATATATATATATATATATATATATATATATATATATATATATATATATATGCACTGGATCTTGACTTGCAATGAAGTGCCGGTGGGAGATTTCACTTGTGCATTGTGCATAGTTGAACCGTGAGGATTCGTAGTATGCGCGTTAACTAAATTAATCCGGAACTCGGCACGATCTACGATGCACATCCCGAGCTTCGCCCACTCATCATCATTCACTCCGTGGATATGCTGTAATTTTTTCGACATAAGTTGCAATGTTTAAACATGGCTAGAGAGAAAAGTTCGCATCGCAGGCACTTGTACAACAGTTTGCCTTGGCTTCACTGAGAAAGTACACTGCTACTGCAGCTCCTTGCAGCCAGCAGCCGTCTGACACCTTAGTTATGCCTTGATAGATAACGCAACAGCAATAGAAAGCATGCTATCAAAGCTGTGTGCTACCACAAAGCTGGATCTTGCATGCTTTCGTTTATGTAGTTTAGTTCGGAAGCATCGAGTTAAGGCTACTGTAAGTAGACTGGCTTGAACAGAGTGTGTAGTTCTACATTGCATAGAAATGAATAAATATCGTCCGCTTAATGAGTTATCCAATCATACCAAGCAAATCTTCATGCTGACTTATATTAAAGGTTACTTTGATAAACCACCATGCAGTAATGTCTCCAGGTAGTACTTGGAGCCCGATTGAGCCTTGTGCCTAGTAAAGCAAAGAAATAATTGAGAAAACTGAACAAACCATGCTCCCCTTTGGAAGGAAATGTACAATGGGAGAAACTGCATCACAGCAATACATTCCACTAGTAAGGACATCCATGAACACAAACACCGAAAATTATTCAGGTGAGGATAGCTGCATCACATGCAACAGAGAACAATGTACTAAACTTGAAAAAAAAAAGTGAAAAATCTACACTTTGCAGTGGCGAACACAACTTGCTGCACTTGTGAGACTAGCATTTCCTGTAATGAAAAAAAGCGCATAAGGCTTACTCATAACCCAATTTTCATTCGCATCAACTGGGATGATATGAAGGCACACTAGGAATATTATTGAAGAAGCTCACCTAAGCTAATTAAATCACCCATCAACATTAGTCTACATGCTGGTCTTTATAGTGAAGTAAAGGTGTGCTGTTGTTTACTTTTTCCATTTTTCTAAAATTGTTTGTGACATTTCTGGCAAGGCAAAATGGCAGACATGACAAATTGCAATGTTAATTGCAAAAATTGCTCTCCCGAAAAAAATTTTTCATTACAGTTTAACCATTCACTCCAGAGCGCACATTCTAGTCAAAACAAACAGTGTTGTACAACAATTAAACTGCGTCCTTAGAGTACAAATTCTGAGGTACGTGCCCGCCACGCCCGTAGCCAAGGGTTGGTCCCCTAGGGGTCCTGGTCACTCCTGAAATTTTGGTTTGGGGTAGTGTTGATAACATAGTGTAGTGCTAATAACATAAAACTTAAGCCTATTAATAACGTTCCCTTAAAAAGGTCGCTTTTTGCACCTACTGCATTTTTTACAGAAAAAAGTAATAAAAATTGATGTTTATTTTTTTTCAAATGTCAAGTCCTTCAACAAGTGGGCCCCTCCCGAAAAAAATTTCTGCTTACAGGCCTGGTGCCAAACTAAAGCTAGGTACTATTCTCAGTCCAGTTAATATCATCCTGAACCATTACGGGGAAAGCTACAGTGCTGCTACAATAAAATACGCATACAAAAGCGCTCATTTCTTTCTCCAACAATGAAATAATACGCACGCAGAAGCACTCGTTCTTTTCTCCAACAAAGAAGTACCAGCTAGATCAAACACCAAGAGCCATGTACTGTTATCATTTAGGAAGATCTAAATGAAGTGCCTATGTGTTCTGTATTAGATTTTCACAACATAACTCTTAACGTTATGTCTGGCTTTATACATGTGTCACTGCACATTTCAATATTGCCAATGGTCATTGCATAAGGTCCTAAACATACTAAACTATTATTTTATGCATGCAGTCTCGTTACAGCCATCAAGAAAAAAATGAGGAGGTTTCAATATATTTCAGTGCAGCTTGCACTGAACAATGACACATAAAAGCTGTAGCTCGTGAGAAGCAGAACGCAAAAGCAAAAGCAGAACAAGTACACATATCGTTAAAACGCAAGATATAGAGGTGCAGATTTTCTTGTCACCTGGACAGCGGGTCAGTGCACCTTCAATTTAATAACAATCGCATATCTTGTCTCCCCGCTGTAATTGGTTCACCAAAGCAGTGTGGATGATTGTCCTTGAAGAGCTTGAGTGCTGCCATGAACGAGTGTTCTGCAACAGGGAGACCACCTGCCTTGGTGAGATCTTTCCAAACATTTTGAGTGCACACCTTTCATCATTATCTATACCGAAAAACCTTTCTACAAAGTGGCATTCATATTTATCCAAAAATAAACATGAACCCAATAATTACCAACAATGCTTGAAACATCATGTATAAAATGAGTGGAAAAACATTTTATGAGCCGAGTGCTTCTTAAAACAAAAAACGCACTTGCAGCTACCCTGCAAGTGCGTCTTGCACTCGGGTCTCCTCCGCCACCTCCTCGTCCCTGCTTCCGCCAAGTCTGTCGCTCGGCAGCAACTACAACGAGTGGTTCAGGCCTACCCCGGCGACACTCCGTCGCTAATGGCAGACCTGACCGCCAAATACCTCCAACTTCTGCCTGCCGGTACTACTTCTCTCCCTCTCGCGTCCTACTCTGGGTCCCCCAACCCAGAAGCGGAAGTCTACTCGGCACTACATAGGCTCAGCACCACCTCCGCCCTTGCCCAGATCGCGTCCCCAACAAGCTCCTTCGAAACCTTGACGCACCTTCAGTCGCTACCCTTACTTCTTTCCTCAACGAGTGCTGGCGCTCCAGCATCCTCCCCCAGTCATGGAAACACGCCCGCGTGGCTTTCATCCCCAAGCCGGGAAAGGAACTCACAATCGAGAATCTTAGGTCTATTTCACTCACTTCGTGCGTCGGTAAGCTTCTGGAACATGTCATCCTTGCTCGCTTGCAAACGTACACGGAGGCTCACGACCTGCTTCCCCACACTACGCTTGGCTTCCGCCTCCATCTTTCGGCTCAAGATGTCCTCTTGCAACTCCACCACGACCTTCTGGACCCATCCACATTCTCAGACACTAAGGCTCTCCTTAGCCTCGACCTTCACAAAGTGCTCGACCACGTCTCCCACTCGGCTATCCTTGCCGAACTCGCAGCCCTCAGCCCCGGCACCCGCACCTACAACTACATTTGCGCGTTCCTCACCGCCCGCACGGCCGAGATCATCATAGGAGACCATTCGTCTCCCACGTACGAGCTTGGCCATCATGGCACCCCTCAGGGCGCCGTATTGTCGCCTTTTCTATTTAAGCTCGTTCCCCGCTCTCTTCCTGACAAGCTGAACCGTATCCCCGGCCTCAAACACACCCAGTACGCGGACGACGTTGCTCTCTGGGTCACGTTGGGCTCTGACGGCCACATCGAGGAGACGTTGCACCGCGTAACCGACATCATCACGCCCCACGTGCACGAGGCCGGTCTCACTTGCTCAGCGGCCAAATCGGCCCTCCTTCTCATGCGGCCTCCCGATCGGCGTCGCTACAAAACGCCTCACCCCACCATCACTGTTTACGCCAACTCCATTGAGGTGCCCGTCGTTTCACAGCTCCACGTGCTGGGGCTGATACCGCAATCCAACCGCCACAACACGCGCACCATCGACAAGCTCTCGCTCTCAGTGCAGCAGACTGCGCGTATGCTCGCCCGCGTCCGTGCGCGGCGTGCGGGCATGCGAGAACACGATCTGCTTTGCCTTGTCGACGCCTTCGTCGTTTATTGCCTCACGTACGGCCTTCCTTACACTCGTCTCCTCAACGCGGAACGCGACAAAATTGACGCATTCATCCGTAGGGCATACAAGACAGCCCTCGGCCTTCCCCCCAACGCGTCCACTTATCGTCTTCTCCGTCTGGGTGTACACAACACCCTCGACGAGTTGATAGAGGCTCACCGCTCCGCCCAGGTGCAACGCCTTTACCGTTCGCCGACCGGTCGCCACATCCTTTCCTCCATCGGCCACGACACCTCCTCCCACCCACCGGATCTGGTTTCATTACCTCACGTCGTTAGAGCGGCCTTCTCCATCAAGCTGCTACCCAAGAATATGCTTGCGGACCCCCACGACGCTCGCCGCCAAGCCCGTGCGGCTATGCTTCGCGCCAAGTACGCCGACCACCCGGCAGCCATGTACGTGGATGCAGCCCGATACAACTCACTCAGAGATGCCTTCGTAGTCGTTTCCGTGTCGTCCTCCTCAGCGCCTTCCAGGCCGGCAGTCACAGCAGGCACCGTTAGAACACCCTTTGCCGTCGAGGCGGAAGAGGCACCCATCGCTTTGGCTGCGATCTCGACCGACGCTGGCGTCATACTCAGCGACTCCAAACAAGCTATCTCCAATTTCGCGCGCGGTATCGCATCGCCTACCACCGTACGACTCCTTCGCCCACTAGTGCTCCACGACGAGCAGCGCCGCTTTGAACTGATCTGGGTCCCCGCCCACTCGGGTCACCCCGGCAACGAGACAGCTCACCAATACGCTCGAGGATTCGTCGACCGAGCGGTGGGTCCCTCAGCGTCGGACACCCCTGTGCCGGAGCCCCTGGTCACCTACCACGACATCACCCAGCACTACCGCCTCGAGCGATACGCCTATCCTTCCCCTCACGGCAGTCTTCCCAAGAGGTCCGAGATAGCCAGTCGGCGCTTACAGACCCGCACGTTTCCGTGCCCTCTCGTTTTTTCGTACATACGCCCATGTGTCGTCGATCCGCGCTGCTGCCTCTGCGGCGGCATAGCCTCGCTGAACCACATCCTCTGGAGCTACCCGGACGATCCCCCGCCCGCCGACCTCTTTCGCTCACCACCAACAGAGGAACAATGGGAGGCCCTTCTCTCCAGCACCGACAGAGACATCCAGACACGGGTCCTGGAACGTGCTGAAGACGTCATCGAAAGTCACAGCTTTGCAGCCTATGTGGCTTAGCCTCCGTTACCACTCAACCCTTCGACGAATAAAGTTGTTAATCGATCACCCACTCCGCTGAAAGTATACACAAACTGCATTGTGTCACACGGACGCATCATGTCACTGTAGTTCGAAACCAAACGGCTCATATTTTTTAATCCGATTGTCTGCACAGTGCAGCTACCGAAGTGATCGAGTAACACATTTGATAGCGAATGGGACCGTTGAGGTCATTATATCGTATATGGCGATCGTTGAGGTCATTATATCAAGCTTGACCACGATCAACAGTGAGCGCGTACAGCACGTATTCGAGATAGAGCCTAACCAGGATCGGTCCAAATTGCGGTCAAAGGCACGCTTTTGGCAACGATGAGAATCGATGCCAGCACTGATTGAAATATAAACATTCTTTGTGTGCGACTGTCAATTTTTGTGTAATATCTGAACAAAAAATGAGAATGTCCCGCAAACAAGCAACTTTACGGTTTGCGGTGGTTGGCAGACTCCTCTACATTAAACTGCCCCGTCGCCACCCTAGCAGGTGGGCGCTCCGGCAAGAATGCCTTCTCACTATAAATGTGAATGCTTGATCACAGTCAAAAACAGAAAGCGATTTCCACTTACCCGGATAGCTCCAGGAGAAATCGATGCACACTCTCATCGGCGGCGTCAAGCGCTTTCCGATGCGAAGCCTCACTACTCATTCCTCCTTCCGCAGCCGATCTTGCGGGGAGGAATGCAGGCGTAGTTCGTTGTGGACAGCTCAATTTGTGGGCACGCAGCACACGCGGCTACTGTTGTGCTTCTTTGCCATCCCGCGCAAATTCGTACACGAAAGTGCAGCGGCGATGGACAGTACGGCGCCATCGTCAGCACATCCTCCTCATGATGTTTCTGTCGTGCAACGCGGTGTGGCGTGAAAGTCTACGGACATTGCGAATAAGGCATACGAACATACCGCGTGACGTTTCTTAAAGGATTGTTCAGCTGAACGCGCCGACATGGTAGCATGGATGTGGAACGATAATCCCCGGTACCCAAATCCGGTAATCCCAGGATTCTGGTATTGGGGATTACCGGTAATCCGGTAATCCCCAATACCCAAATCAGTTTGCGTAGAGTGGAATACTGGGTATAAACATCGCATGCGCAAGCGTCGCTGACCCCCGGAGCGTATGCCGTCCGCTTCGAATCTTTCGAGTAGTCGTCGGGCGCTCTGTAACCCTCGAGTTGCTAGGTACGGCTGTATTTGCTGTAGCTTAGTATCATGAAGCATCAACACTAAATCACCCGTCACCCGTAACAATGCGACACTGTTTCTCGACATGACACACAAATTGTCGAATCTACAGTCTTGGCATGTGGCTGCCAGATTCTCGAAGGACAGTGATCACGCGGTTTTGCTTGCTCTGTTTATTACCCATAGCTGGCGCTGCTTGCCTGTGACAAACAGCGCTTAACTTTATCCGGTGTACAGTACGCCTTCGTGTATACCGGTTTAACGGACACGCTCGAATTTCGTAATATAGCGCTGCCCCAGATAAAACACACTTTGACAGAACGGCAAAGTTCATCTAGTGGTTAGAGCTTCAGCGAGTCGCGAACGTACACGAGGGAGATGATGCAAAGAAAAAGATTCCTTTCGTATGGACATACGACTCGTGTAAGCAAAATGCAAGACGCGGAACGGAAGCCAGCGCCTCTATCGCTTTTGTAATTGTGGTGATCTTTCTGCTATGAGGGCATCTTTTTGGCGTTCACTAAAAGCATACGCAAAAGAAAAACAAGAACGAACATTGCTTTGTTTACGGATGCAGGCCCGTCAGCACTTGTAATGCTACTTTCATCGAATGACAGAATCACGCACTAAATCGCCATTTGCGCCACAAAAAGTTCTGACGAGCGCCACTACGCGCTGATGCAATCGGCAGCGATGTGACGATTTCTTTGAACGATTAAAATATTAGATCAACTGATATGGGTGGTTTGGCACAGGCCAAAAATATCCTCAGCCGCGTGTCTATGCCACCTGCAAATAACGAACCAGGTGTAAGAAATGTGTCAGGGGCCCGTTTAATCGCATTTGCACCCTTGAGACGTTAACTCTATAATGGTCAGATTCTTTATGTAATGGGAGACAAAGTTTTTGGACGTAAGTATCTTTATTCTCTTCAGCCAAAGCCAGGCAACGGTGTTTCCAGGGGATGATGATGAGCATGTGCAGGCGAGAAGATGCAGCCTATATGCAATGCTCAAACTAATTTGCCCCGCATGCAACAGCGACCGGCCCGGCCGTGACTTAGGCGGCAAACGAACGGCGAACGGATGGTTTCGGACGCGAAATGTGAACTCACGCGGAACCACAGCAACGCCTGTCAGGAGCAAGCTAGATGGCAGTGCCGCGGTAGTTCACAGGGTAGGTTCGGAAGAACTAATGTAGGGTCCAAGGAAAATGCGACTGCAACCTTTATGTATAAGTAGATGTTTTGAGTACATATATATTCTGAGGGTGGTAGTTTTCGCGGGTGCCCCGCCCCGCTCTCGGGAACGATTCCGGCTTCTTTCAGATTGCGGTTACTGCTTCAGGAACAGCTTTCTGATGACCTCTTCAGGAAGTCTTCAGACGGATTCAGAAATCTCAGAAAAAGGGCTTATTGGAGTCTCCGCTAAACCGTGTATAAGAACGGGTTTTCGAAGGCGTTTTGAAGACATTAAACGGGCCACAACCCGGACATTAGAAGACATATATGACGTGCTCCAGACTAAAGCGTCACACGCGTGCCATAAAACGGAGGGTTATATCGTCATTGTCAGTTATCCTCAGGCAGGATGGTACAGCAGGTTCCTCGCAAGCTGCGGTGTCAAGTACTATGGCTAGCTGACAGTTTGGTGGCCGGGCATCAAGGAGACCGTTGACCGTGTGCTGGGATCATTGTATTGACCAGAACTTCATGAAGAAGCGAATAGGTCCGCACTGTCCTCTTATACGGGACAAATAACATTCAAAGAGTAAAGTGTCCAAGTCTCCTCTGAGTCAGATGCACTGAGTCCACCCCTTCCAATTAGTGGCAGTCGACATTATAGGGCCCTTAAAACCAATGTCAAGAACTAAAACCGTTAGTATACTCAGGGAATTCAGACCATCAGGATTTCTTTAACGAGTACCTTAACCTAAGTACACTTTCTCATCTTCCTGCGGTACAGGCCACTACTAATTGATGCAAACAAAACAAGTTTGCGCACTATACAAAGTGTTCAGGCCCAGTGCTCCTTATTTGTCTAGGCCTGCCTCGGAGTGCATCAACAGTGGCGACTATAGCAGTCTCTGGAGACCACGTTGCTAAAACCCATGTTGAGCTTGAATCACTAACGACACATATAAGGCACCTTGCCCGGACTCCGTACGACCACTTGGCCTCCCTGCTAGCAAACGGACCGCGTACCTCCTTCTGCAAAGCGGTAACCGCGCATGGTTAATGGATACCAACTCATTTCTCTCGTGCTGCGAGACCATCCATTCCTCCATGGTGCCTTACGCATGTAGAGACCAACGTGAACATACCTGTCATTGACAAGAAGGCGGACTTATCACCACCAGCTCCTAAACAGCTGAACTTACTCCTACGATACGACAAGTATCATGACTCCGCACACGTATACGTCGACGGATCTGCCCTGCCCAACAGCTCCACAGTGGCAGTGGTTATACCAGCTAAAGACGTCGCACGTCACAACTTCGACGGCAGCCGAGCTCGCAGCGCTTCGCACCGTGCTACAAATTATCGGTCATCAAATGACACACAAATGGAAATTATCTGGTAATCAAAGGTGGCACTGCAGTCAGTGTTGACCCCCTTGCGTCGTGGGCCGCACGAGCAGCTAGTCTTTGAGATTGCAGAGGCGATCCATCATCTGACTGAGAAGGGCCATACGATCACCTTTCAATGGCTTCCAGGTCACGGTGGAATCATTGGCAATGAGCAGGCTGACCAAGCTGCCCGTTCAGCTCATACAGAACATCATCAACCGCCGATACCAATTTCCAGGACAGACGCTTCACGGAAGCTCCGCGTGCTTGCTTGCGAATGCGCCAAGTCGCAGCGGAACGAGCCGCATTTCCGGAGCCCTCGATTATTCTCCTTAAACCCAACCCTAAGCCTTCGCCTACCTCCAAGACCCCGCCGAATAGACGCTACACATTTGTGCCGACTATAGCTGGGCGCCGCTTTTACGAACTCTTACGTATGGCCGACACCGCAGCCTTCGACCACTGCGGTGAAGATGAATCCATCGAACACATCTTCTGCGAGTGTCCGCAGTACAGTGCACAGAGAATCACTTTGCAACGCGTTCAACAAGCTGGACAACCAACCTCTGTCGGGACATGGACTTCTACGACATAGATAGGACCCAACGTCACAAAAAAAGAGGTGTTCAACCACTAGTGCTCTTCTTGCGAGCGATCGGCCTGTCTGGAAGACTGTAGCCACAACGCTCTTCCTGTGTGTGTGCTGTTCGTTCTTTTCTTTCTTTCGTTCTTTTTGTGTTTTTTTACTTGTGTGTGTACCTATCGTTATTTTTTTTCCTCGCTCTCATTCTCTGTCCACTTTCTCATCGCCCTCTTTCCCCTACCCCAGCGCAGGTTAGCAAACCGGATGCCAAATTCTTGCTAACTTCACTGCCATCCTTCTCATCTCTCTCTCGCTGAACCTGAGTACATGGGAATCTACCATTTAGCGTCCATCAAAGTGCTACTGCATCGACCGGGATCGATCTCTCGTATTTTTGGTAGCGATAGAGCAGCGTAAACCGGACCACCGCAGAGCCCGGGAGATATGATTCAAATAACAACCAAGGCGCGCAGGGAGAAAAAGAAAGCTATTTTACAGGCAATACGACCATGGGATCCGCGGGATATATATATATATATATATATATATATATATATATATATATATATATATATATATATATATATATATATATATATATATATATATATGTAGGAGGTCGGTGTGACAATGGACAGATTTGGTGGGAAGAGGGGGAAGACAAAGAAGAAAAATATAGAGATCGTGTTTCGGATCTGTGCATGGCAGTCGTGGAATGTTACATTGGCGCAGTCTGTGACAGGATACAAGACTCTATTATGTGGATAACTCTGAGCGTATCGAGAGACGGAAACGGTCAGTCATATTTCTCAACTTGTGAAGTGGATGAAGATATCCAGTATGATTTACCTCAAGGCATCACGACTCCCAAGCTTCGCGAGTTCATCGCCGAGAAGGCTGGAAAGACGCTGCAGGAGATTGATGGCCAAGCATCAGTGAAGATATCATTGAAGCATGCCGAATTTAATGGATATATCATGACGCCGCTGGTTCAGCTGAAGACAAGGACTTCACCAAGCAAAGCCGACTCTTCCATGGACTCGTGCCTTGTAGAAATGCTTCGCTTGCAGCAGCAACACGCCGAGCGACAGCAGCAATTCATGGAAAATCTTCTGACAGTTATTCAAGCCCAACAACGACAACAAAAGGAGATGGTAAAGCCCGACATATTCGACGGAGAATGTTCAAGCTCAGTGACTTGTATACAATTCTACGAGCTAGCGTGTGAGGAGAACGCCTGGCATGAAGCCTACGAGCGCATCAAGAACATCCGTCAGTTTCTCAGCGGACTTGCCAAGAAGTGGTACGACATCCACTACGCTGGACATATGACGGACACATGGGACCAGTGGAGAGCGAGCTTTTTGGCAGCCTTTGACGAAAACCCAGTTGAAAGGTGGGACCGAGCTATTTTTTATAAATATCGCTCAGGGAAGCCTCTAGAATACTTTTACGAGAAAAGGCGGCTTCTTCAGATGGCAAAGGCAGAATTACCCGAGTCCGCAGTAGCGCCACTGATTGTTCACGACTTACCTAAGGAGTTGCAGAGGTAGGTGCAAGTGAAGTCGCCTAAAACCATCGAAGAGCTATTGGGTTGTTTCAGAAACATCTGCAGCGATTTTACACCACAGAATGTGCGTCGTACTGATCAGACTTTTGAAAGGGCACCATGGAGGTCTCGCGAGCTCTAAATTCATCATAGCAAGAATCGAGTCGTCAACCTAATGTCTGCTACCAGCAATGACACAGAACAAGCCGTCTCGCATGCGGAGGAAGCGGAACCAAAAAATTAATAAAAGAGGGCGTCCAGTCCCACCTGCTGACAAAAACTGAGACTGTTTTTCTAACGGCCCTTAACCTTGTTTAAATTAAACTCAATATCAATGGTGACGACGTTGATGCATTGGTTGACAGTGGTGCATTAGTATCTGTAATAAATCCGGCCCTTGTAAATGTGACGAAATAATTAGAGGGAGACCGGTCCAGGTACACAGTTTTGATGGGACGAGACAAATATATGATGAATGGGTGAAAGCAAATGTTTCTAATCAGGGCCAGAGGGTTAATATTGACGCCCTTGTAGTGAAGGGATGCGATTATAAATTCTTGCTTTCGAGACCCGATATAAAGACACTGAAGTTAAATCTTTATTGGAACGATGAAGTAACTGTGGCGCAAGAGACGTGCGCGTCCTTGAACATTGCGGACCACCTTGTTAAGTGTGAAAAAGATGTTCGTGAAAAATTTCCTGAACTTGTCTGCCTAGGAAACTATCCACCGGCTACAACAAAATTTACTGTTCCCTTTAAGCTGAGAGATATTACGTCGGTAAGAAAAAAGCCTTACAGCATGTCCCGTGAAAAAAGAAACTGGCAGATCCCACGTGCAGTGGGAATCAAGGAAATGCGAAGCACGCATCAGGAACGTAAAATAGAGTTTGGCACATATGAAGTTAACGAAACGGCCGCAAGAGCACCGTGACTGTGGCATGTAAACCATGTCGCTCATACACGCATGTCATGATTCTAACGTTATGACCTGTCATTTACGTTCGTCATGCAGTCGCGTTGTGCCATAGCAATTTTGGTATATATACCATTAACGAAACGAGTGGCATGTAGATCATGCCGCCCATGACATAAAGGTCGCAATTTTCATGCTATGACCTGTCATATATGATCGTCATGCAGTCGTGTTGTGCCAAACCAATTTTCGTATACATCCCATTAACGAAACGGCAGTATAGCGCCAGGACCATGACATGTAAATCATGTCGGTCATGACATATAACATGAAAATCATGACATGCATGTCATGATTCTCATGTTATGACCTGTCATTTATGATAGCCATGCAGTCGTGTTGTGCCATAGCAATTTTCTTATATATTCCATTAACGAAACGGCCGCAAAGCACCAAGGCTGTGGCATGTAAACCCTGCTGCTCATGACACGCGTGTCATGATTATAATGTTATGACCTGTCATTTACGTTCGTCATGATGTCGTGTTGTGCCATAGCAATTTTGGTATACATCACATTAACGAAACGCGTGGCATATAAATCATGCCGCCCATGACATGCATGTCATGCTATTCATGTTATGACCTGTCATTTATGTTCGTCATGCTATCGTGTTGTTGCATACAAATTTTCCTATACATCCCACTTACCAAACAGCCGAGAGAGCACCAAGACCGCGGCATGTAAATCATGTCTGTCATGACATGCATGTCATGATTTTCATGTTATGACCTGTCATTTAAGTTCGTGATGCAGTCATGTTGTGGCATGCCAATTTTCGTATACATCCCGTTAACGAAACGGCCAGGAGAGCCAAGACCATGGCATGCAAATCATGCCGCTCATGACATGCATATCATGCTTTTCATGTTATGACCTGCCTTTTATGTTCGTCAGGCAGTCATGTTGTACCATACTAATTTTCTCATGCATCCCATTAGCGAAACGGCCAGGAGAGCACCAAGACCGTGGCATGTAAGTCATGCCGCTCATGGCATGCCTGTCATGATTTTCTTGTTATGACCTGTCATTTATATTCGTCATGTAGTCATGTCGTGGCATACCAATTTTCGTAAACATCCCATTAGCGAACGGCCAGGAGAGCGCAAAATCGCAGGCGGCTAGATAGATAGATAGATAGATAGATAGATAGATAGATAGATAGATAGATAGATAGATAGATAGATAGATAGATAGATAGATAGATAGATAGATAGATAGATAGATAGATAGATAGATACGCTCAAACTCGCCGAAGTTCGTTAAGAAATGCTTCGCATTTAAAACTGTGGTTAAAAACTTAAATCCAAAATATGTTAGATGCTGGAATAATACGGCCATCGGTATCTACTTTCGCCTCGCCTATTCCTTTGGCGCCGAAAGAAGACGGATCTTTGCGACTGTGCACGGATTACCGGATCCTAAATAACCAAACAGACCTATTTCCTTTTCCAATGCCAAGGATTGATGAAATACTTGAAGAAACCGGAGGTTGCAAGATATTTTCTTGTATAGACCTCTACAAAGGATTTTTCCAGATTCCACTGGAAGAGAAATATAAGATGTACACGGCCTTCTTTATACCATTTGACATTTACGAATACAATCATTTGCCTTTCGGATGGAAAAACAGTGCGGCATGGTTTCAGAAGATGATGAATAGTGTTCTCAAGCCATTCCTTGGATTATTCTGCAAAGTGTATGTAGACATTATAGTCTATTCCAAGGATGAAATATCACACGCTGAGCACTTGACCTCTGCTTCGATGGCATTACGTGACGCCAAATTGAAAGTGAACTTTAAGAAAAGTGAATTTTTTAAACACAAGATTACATTCCTCGGGCGCATTTTGGGCGGATTCCCAAAGAGCACGAAAGAAGAGTCCGTGGAACGTGTACGACGGATAAAGAAGCCAGACAATGTACACGCAATCAGAGTTTTTCTTGGCCTCGCAGGACATTTTAGAAGTTACATGAAAGATTTTGCAGCACGAGCCAAGCCGTTAAATAACTTGCTCCGTAAAGACACAGATTTCATATGGACTGAAGAATGTGAGAAGGCGTACAAAGATTTGGTATTGGTCATATCCTCGGACCCGGTACTCACACTACCGGACTTCACTGTTCCATTTGAACTTACAACGGATGCATCGAACTGCGGCGCAGGTGCTGTCCTGTGCCAACGAAGAGCCGCAAGTGGAAGCGAAAGAAAGAAACACGTGGTTGGATATTACTCCTATGCTTTCACGAAGTCGGAACAAAACTACAGCACGACTGAAAAGGAGGCATTGGCTGTTGTGCTAGCAATTAGGTATTTTCGATCGTATATACCTAGAAGGCACGAAATTCAAGCTGTTCAATGACCATCTGGCACTTGCTCATTTTCTGAATGGTTCTCAACCTAAAGGCCGAGTTGCTCGATGGATAAGTGAAATTCAACAGTTCGATTTTGAGGTGGCACACAGAAGCGGACAAGATTTGTCAGATGCTGATGCCCTTTCTCGACTTCCATTGTCAGCAACGATGAGAGTGTGAACTCACTTAAAATGTGGGAAGGCACCGAAGAGCTGATGTATGTAGACGGAAGATATATATATATATATATATATATATATATATATATATATACCAAGCGGTAATTGCCACGCATCTTGTGATCAGCTTTTGCAAGCGAAATGACTGCCATATTATTAACGCATAATACGCTGCCTAGATTCATTAAAATTTGTCCCAGCTGTTGAGTCTTTGCGCACGCGATTATACTGAAGTTAACTTCGTAATTTGCTCTAAATAGGCAAGGGAGAAAGCGCATTCCTCTAGTTTACATACAGTACGCGGCGTGTTAGACTTGACAAAAGCCCCCCCCCCCCCCTCCCCATGATGCTAGGCAAAAATATAAAGGACTACTGGGTTAATGATGCTGCCCAATAGGCAGTATATTATTGTGAGCAAGCGACGGTGCACGTAGACCGGACAGCAACTGGGTAGTTCAGAGCAATTAAAGAAGATATACGCTCCCCCCATACAGCAGTACTGTAGTACGTGTAATAGGGATTCTATTCGTCAGGATTTCGTAATCTCTGTGTAGATTGCGTGTGCCATGCGACGAGGTGACCTACAAATGAAAATAAATGAATGCGAGACACTTCCTGTCGTGACATGAATTATCGTGCTGCCTGATTTTGGTAATAGAGAAAAGACGAATAAACAAGGTGGTTGCCAGAAATTTTCCTGCCAAGATCTGTTGCTAACTACACAACCGTTTTCTTTCTGTCACGGTATGGTATCGCTCTTCGTGTTCGTACAAACGAACAACAAAGAACAAAACTTGGAAAGGGCTGCTTTAAATACTCGCCGTAATGAGCATCTAGCACCGTTCTCTTGCAAGCAGCTTCACTACGGGCATCTGCCACAATGCGTCTCCCTCACAGCTTCGTTGGAGCCATGCTGATGTTGACCGTAGTGTTCTGCCTCGTTCTGGTGTCCTCCATAGCTAAAGGTGAAGGCACCCGTTCTGGCAATAGTGGTGAGAACATTTTCTAGATGTGTCCTCGTGAGATTTGCTATTTTGCTTTTACGTACGTGTTTTCATAATGCTGCATACGCATCATCGTATTATTTTTGCACTCGACTGCATATATATTAAATAAATTGTGATTTTGATTCCATCCAAAGAGAAGAGTTTCGCTGCTACTTTACAAATAGACCCTTTTCATAAAAGGGCGCCTCTAGCGCCGAACTACAGCGAGCTGCCATGATGAGGGCAGACTAGCAGACGACGCGAGCCGGCGAATGTCAGTGCGCGAGTAGGTGATACTTCAGCACCGCCGAATACTGAATTGCTCCTGTTTTTTATTGGTGTGCTTAACTGTTCGAAGCTGTGTGCGATAACCCAAACGTCCGATGTGGTACCATTGAGGTTCCCGTAGCAAGAACAGTAAAAAGGTTATAAATTTAATTAGAAGCCAGAGGAGCTGTGGCGCACCACATGCGATTAGAAAAGGGTGCGTGTATTCACTTTTACTATATCGTAATGGCCATGACCATAACTTTGTGATTATGGAGGCATGTACACTAATTCGTTTGGCTGCAACCTTATAGATTATTGGCCAAGTTTATATTCACGGACGGCCGCTGTTGAGTCACTTAACCTACTCTTGTAGCCCAAACTATTTGAACCGATTCTTGTCTGGCGTATTCTTATAAGGAGCGGAATGTCCGAAGCTTTCTGCAACCTCAAAAGGTTTTTCATTACCTCTGAGATCGGCCGACGGTTTTTCCCCTACGGACGACAAGAATGCACTAAAGCCTAGCCTCGTACGGCTTCAAGTTTTAAAAACCTAGTTGTAAATAAACGCCTCCGTACAATAAATGAGTAAAAACACACTTGTCGATGGGCTCTCACTCGTATACGCGCTGCACATAGGAAACTTTCAGTGGGACAAGCTGAGCTTTCTTTTCCTTTTTATTGTTTTTTTTTACATGTGGTGGATTGCGATGCGCGAGTCTGAAGGTTCGCTAGAGCAGCCGGAGCCAAGGGCCACTGCAAATATAATGCGCTGAAAACAAAAATAAGGATGCGTGCATTTCCTAGGCGATGACCTCAGCCACGAACAGTACCGTGAATAACGACAGCATTTATTGGTGCATGCAAGAAAGGTTGACAGTCTTGCCAGGAAAGCGATTACGCAATATTCTCGCCAAATGCTCTTGCAGAGTTCGTCACTAAGGTTAAGACAAGCGTTATTCACCATATTAATTCGCAGGTCGATTTTTCTTTCTTTACCTGCAGTCACGTTCTGTAACCTTTTTGCCAACAAGCTACGCGGACACTAACCCATGCCGTTCGGAGGGGCCCGGGAAATGACTTACAAAAACAACCAAGCTTTGCTCAATGAACTTTATTGAAAAGTGCTTCTTTCCTGCTGCGGAACGTATACGACGACCCTTGCAATAAAATGGTGCCCCCTCGGTGTTCCCTGCGGGAGAAAAAAACGAAAACATCCGTAGTCAGTGCGAACGCAAACATCGCTGCGTACACAGCACCGGCAGCACGTTTATGGGCACGCATAGAACGGTAGCGACTCACCTTTCTTGTTCCTATGAAGCACGAAAAGTTGATGTGACAACGTGAACCTCGCTAAAATACGGTGAGCCCTTTATCTCGTTCGGGTGGTGCCAGGTGTTGATGGTGCACGCTGCCGCAGACGTTGACAGCGCACGCTTGCAGGTTTATTATCGGCCTGCGACCGAGCCACTCTGCCCGACCAACTCTTTAGTGGGCACAAAATATACCACTCACTGTAGAGAAGGAGCCTTTCGGGGGCACGAAAACACTGGAAAAAAAAAAGCACTTTCGCAAACACAGACGATGAGATTTCGGCGGATCACACATAACCAGCAGCCAGCATACTCGCGCCTTGCCTCCCCAGCGAAGCATCCATGATGGCGCCCCGCGAACCCATAATTCCTTGCAAAGCGAAACTGACGGAAAGCCAGGTGCCGTAATTATGAAAAGGGTCCTATAGTATGTGAAAACTTAAGGGCACTAAAGATAAAAATTTCTGCTACGCTATCACCTATATAGGTTCATGTACAGTGACGCTGTTGCCCAAGGGCAACTACCACTACTGATGTTGGATAACCACTGACGCAATCCCCTTACGTAAATTGCGTACCATGTCCTTGCTTCCTGAGCTGAGAGTCATTACTGCAGGAAAGTGAAAATTTCTTTTCTGACGAATGGAACAATGAACTCCCGTTTTCTTGTGCGATGTCTGAAATTAAATCGCTAAATATAACAGGTGGCGCACTTTTCTCTTGTTTAGCTCCCTGAAAGTGTGTTCTGATGAATCTTTGGTCGTCCGATAAGCTTAATTATATGAGTACTGACACAATTTTGCGACAGCGCCAAATGTAAATTTTTCGTTTTCTAGCCATGTATTGTTAACGCCCTCCGCACACGGAAGCCAGGAAACACGTAAAAATATTTTCGTTTGCTTTTTAAGTTTTCGTCTCCCAGCACAGCAAGCCAGCCCCAGTGCAATGGACACCACAGCGACGTATGAAAGCAGACTCTTAAATGTCGCTGAAATCGCTGTCAGAGTCGTTCGACGACTGTAAAATTGTCGTTGTTTGCGCTTCCCATGTATAATTCACCATAGACGACAGAGTTGCAGCCAACCGATCACGAATTGCGTCCCTACGCGACTTAGACGTACGTTCGACTACGTTGACACGTCACCAGGAAACCGCCCCCTCGAAATCGAAACCGAAAGTCGGCTTTTAAGAGAACCGCATTAAAAATACATTCATTGCGTTGCGAGGCACCATGACACTCTTTTGCGAGGTTCTCCACGCCAGTGCGTTCATTTGCAGCAACAATAGGAGAATGTCAAAAATTCATGGAGAGAAAGGAGCGCGTTTTCACGGCCCGAAGAACCATTCTCTATTATAACCCCGGTTATGACGGTAGCTGAAGCGTATTATTATTATTCTTATTATTATTATTATTATTATTATTATTATTATTATTATTATTATTATTATTATTATTGTTGTTGTTGTTGTTGTTGTTGTTGATGTTGTTGTTGTCACCGACAATATGTGGCGTCAACTGACACGGTTCATACTTGGTTTGAGAGCTGGCTTGGGCGTCATTGTCGCATTCTTCGTCCATTTCTAGGGGCGCCAGTGATTCATGATGATGATAGCTCTTGCGTGAGCAGATCCTTAGAAACAATTACGACCAACTAGACGGCAAACACTTCTTTGCTAAACAATTTGTTCCGTAACTGGCGAACTGCCCTGCCATCAAATGAAAAGCGATGCCCTTGCTTAAAAAAGCTTGATAACGAGCACAAATAAAAGACAGGTAGAGACGTCACCTTAAGTTTCTCGCACCATCCACCATGACGTCATAAATTTCGACTGCGTCTTCTAGGACGTACATGTTTCTCTACGGGCGAATCTTAATTGTCTCTGAAGAGTCCCAGGGACTTAACAAGTTTCGAAAATAATATTGAGCCCATATGGCCCAAATACAAAAGAACTTACCTGTGACGTGATACCGACAAACAGGTGCTCAAAACTGGATGCGCAATTCGGTAATGGAATTCTAATGCTTTCTATTTCTTCTTCTTCTAATTAGGTGAATGTGAGAGGTGAACAAAATGATGCTGAGCTTAATATTTAAATGAAGGACAAGTTACACAAGTATATAAAAGAACAGACGTCAATCGTCTCATTTAAGCTTAGTGAATGAGTTAAATATGGAGTACGAAATGGTTCGAACGGTCACGTATTAGTCGAATGGTCACGATTGCGGGATTAACCTGAATAGAGTTTTAGAACACTAATATATCGGTCCGATATAATTTTGCTCTTTCCGCCTTAGTGTCCATTAAACTCGGTAGAATGACGCGTTTTCCAATGTACATAAAGCGATGTAAATTGTCAAGTTAGCTCTACGTTCCAATTACGGATGAGGTGTTCAAGGTAACTCTGCTTATTCTTTCAGGCAACGCCATTGCGCGGTCTCTCGATGGGCCTGGAGGGTCCAGGAGCTCTGATTCCACTTCGGCTGCAGGAAGGCAGGGCCGTTCAGTGCATCTAGCTCCTTCCTACCCTCCTCCCCCTCCCCTATCATGGATGTAGCTCAGCTGTCTGACAGCGCCGATGGAAAATAGTCGCACTCGATGCTGCGATCCAGGATTGTGACCTGAAATGGCCGAAGGGAAGATGCCGGTCACTTCACTGCTTCTGCCCAAATAAACTGCACTCGACTAAACCATAATGCTCGTTTATTGCTGCACCGAGTACCACGTCCCTTACTATCGCTCGTTATGGAGCTATTTGGTGTTTGCGACATGTCAGGCTCTACCTTTCTCTCAATGAGTGTCAGAATTTCGAAAGTTTACTTATCTCACGCCAGGAAGCAAGTCCTTCTATTTCGCGAGCTCGTTGCTAATTTGAAGAGTATTTTATGCTGCTGGTTTCCAAATTCACAAAACTAAATGGAGCAGACGCTTACTGCTAGGAACATGGGTACAACAGAGATGAACGGTCGCTCTCGAATTCTTGAGAGCAAGCTGAGTAACTGAACGGAAAACTATTAATTCGCCAGAAATTTTCGACAGCATGCGCATAGGCATGCACATAGGCGCGTTTGCGGTATAGTACGCGTACAATACACATAGGCATAATACGTGTGCAAAAAAACAAACATGCACTCCCACTTAGAATTAAGCGTCATATTCCCGCAGAAAAGGAAATCGCGTCTACATATAACCACCGTAAACATTATATGCACTTGACGAAGCCATTCAAAAAACCAAACGCCTTATCACAGAAATGCGTGGGATAGTTGAAGTCGATGGACAAAGGAATTCATCTTGTGAGCCATCATGAACATAATTTACCTGCGAGGAATGTTTTACTATTCCATTTTTTCCTGTACTGTCACTACACAATGAGTTGTCTAAATGAGTTGTCAAGTCATGGTGGTTCAGTGGCAGAACTGTTGCAAGTAACGGGTCTGATCCCCACGAGGGAGACTGGAATGCAAAAATGAGTAAAGCTTGTTCCAGTCGCGCAAGGCTAGAGCTAGAGAAGCAGCGAAGCTGATGGGCACTTGGCTGGTCCGAGTTTGTCTACGGCACACCCGTATTTCGTCGTGGCCCGTGGTTTCGGGAAATGCTTCGCGAAGCACTGTCATGGCCAGCGAAAGCTTGTCAATGTTTCGCACCGAACTCAGCTTAAACACGTTCACGTCGAACCAGAGACGGTGGCACTTGCGGCGCGTGTGACCTAGGCTTGACGCCATCCCACCCCTTTGCCATACCACACAGTGCATGCCTGTGCTATTATTCTAGGAGGTGCCTGAACGCCAAGAGAGGAGGCTTGTTATCGTGGCGCGATGCTGTGCACCGGACACCGGACACCGAACAAGACAAAGCGACGCACACTGTCTTTGTCTTGTTCTTCTGCTTGCCCGTGCAACACGTGCATCCACGATCCACAGTTTCTCTTCTTCGGTGCCGCCAGGGCAAATGTCCAAAAGGAACGGCATATTTGTTCGCGGTCGCATTTTCGATGGAGGCGAATATGCCAGAGGCCCGTGTACTGTGTGTTGTCAGTGCACGTTAAAGAACCCCAGGTGGTCGAAATTTTCGGAGCCCTCCACTACGGCTTTTCTCTGCTTTCTATCTCTTTCACTCCCTTTCCCCTACCCCCGCGGACGCTTAGCCGTGCTCCCTACATGGGCTGCAGAAATTATCGTCCTTTCCTAAACGAACCACAATCATCATCATCGTTAAAGAACCCCAGGTGGTCTAAATTTCCGCCGCCCTCCACTACGGCCTTTCCCTCCTTTCTATCTCTTTCTATTTCACTCCCTTTCCCCTACCCCTACGGACGCTTAGCCGTGCTCCCTACATGGGCTGCAGAAATTATCGTCCTTTCCTAACCGAACCACAATCACCATTACCATCATTTCACTATGAGTTGCCAGCTTGGTTTCAATGACAGAAGCCACGCCTGCAGTGACTGCGATGGTGATACGATGCTATTTCGGAACTGCGCTGTCATGCTCACAAACTCTATTGCAGTGTTAGTCTCTTCTTCACTCCATAAGGGGTTCTATCTGTATCGTGCCCACCAGTCGTTCCTTATCCACAGATGATAAGATAAGCAATGGTGTGGAACAAAAGGGATCCCGTTCCTCTACATGAAGTTGTACGCACTCTCTTCGCCTAAACAACCGCACATCCTTGCGGCAATGTTCAACAAGGCCAGCCTACTCTTTTGTTGCACACCGAAGAAGCTTTAGTGGTCGGAACCTGACTCTAAGACCTGAGTACAAAGTAGCTTATAACGAGTTTCATGACATTGCCGGCAAAAGACGTTTTAAAGTTTCTTCTCAGCGTGTTAGCTGCCATTAAACCCATGTTTTTACGAAATCAAGGGGGCTTGTCTAAACTATAACTCTAGAGAAATTCCCCGTTCCATTAAGTTTTCACACCAATTAAGAAGCCTTCCCCTTAATTATTCTCGTTTTGATTAAACGTACAAATAATTAATAGGCTTCAGCATATTGTAACGACACGTAATCAACGAGGCACAAGGCACAACGAGGCGCAGGAGCAGCAGAAGCAAAACACTTTATCGCTCGTCCACAAAAGAGCCGAACGTCTTCTTTGTCGGCACGATCAGCCCGAAAGCGCGTTCAACGTCAACTTTGTCTGCGTTGGCACATACCCGCGGCAGTATAGTTGTTCATATTGCCTCCCCTTTAAAAAAAAGAAATCATCGTCCCGATGATAGAAGTTCACGCAACTGCGACAAAAGAACGACTGTGTAGGCTTGTCAATCTTCACAGTACAGCTTCATACGAAGCACGTGAACGACTTCGGGCAAGTTCCGTCGTCGGTTTGAACAGTGTGGGCTGTCGGGAAGGACTTCGTAGTTGACGTCACTGATGCGTCGGAGAACTACATAAGGCCCAAAGTATCTGCGCAGGAGTTTTTCAGAGAGCCCACGCCGACGAATAGGTGTCCAGACCCTGACTCTGTCGCCGACCTTGTATGTTACGGGTCTATGACGAAGATTATAGCGTCTGTCGTCACAGTCCTGTTGCTCGTGGATCCGTAGGCGCGCAAGCTGCCTAGCGTCTTCTGCTCGTTGGGTGATTTCTTCGGCACTGTTCTCATTATCATTAAGTTCATGGGGCAGCATTGAGGTAGTAAATGCTTGTCACAACATTGACTACCTATGTAGTAACTGCAGGTAGTAAACGGCAAGGTAGTAACTCTACTACCATGTCATTTACTACCTGTAGTTACTAGCTATAGGTATGGGCAGTAAACATTATGATTCGGTTTATATCTGCTGTTTACGTTGCCATATCAGGTCGACGTGCAAAAGATTAAGGTAAAATAAAATGAGCGCGGTAAGGCATTTTCCAGTCACGCTTATTGGTGCTGACTAATTATATCATGTACACCAATTTAGCGATCACTAATTACTTTGTCATTAGCCCTGTGAATACGCTGCACATAGAAATATTTAGGTGACAGCTTAGAAACATGTCCGAACCAGAAACGAGAGCACACACTACGGCAAACAGAAGATCAAAGCTTCTACGCGATATATGTCCTAACGGCAACGTTAACAGAGGTGTTGTATATGTCAGATCATCTTCACAGGTCTAATTTGCCATATTTCAGTGTCCTGTGTTTGGAGCCTTCGCGATGCCAATCACTTAGCTCGCTCAATTGGTAGAGCGATCGCCCAGGACAGGCGTTGGTCCTGGGTCAGGACCCCGGACCAGTGCCAATTTTTCAACTACGAAGCTCTCCTTTCTGGGAAGTCCGTGTGTATTTCCATTTTGTTTTGTTTCACGAACAAGTGGATGTGAATATCTTTTTCCAACCCACTTTAATTATTTCCACTGCATCACCTGTATTCCAAGCAGCCGAAGAAAGTTCCACTCGTAATTGCCATGGATACGAGAGATCATCTGAATATTTTGATGTATTACCTTCCTTATGCTAATTAGGCACTTAGAAAATTTTTCCGCTACTTGGACAACTGAGTGCACAATGCTCTCATGAGCAGAGCTATTGGGCTTGACGTACTGCACATTTTTTTCGAAACCAACAGGTGGTGCAGTTTAGGTAGGTTGGTCTTGGCAAGCCTTAGCGCAACCCACTCAGGGGGATTGGCCGTGAACCGAGAGATTTTTTTTGAACAGGAGGGCTAAAAGACTAGAAGAAAAGCTATAATGTTAATTTAGTAATGAAATTGAAGTTGAAGGACTTATCCCCTGCAAAAGTTGAACGCATAGAAAATAAAGAAAGTGGATAAGCGAAGGTTGTGACGATTGATTCTCACGTACTGTGAACAAGATAAAGAAATAAAACAAAAGGTAAGCTAATCAACATTAAATTCTTTTTGTTTCATGAAGAAAATCGCATACAGCCTTGCAAACGTTGCTGAGACTAAATCAGGACAGTCGCACCGCGAGAGAGCACTACCGGAAGAGACAAATTTAAAGCCTTATTTCGCAAGGGTACTTCCATAAACGTTTCCCATTGGATACCGAAACGGCGACGTTACATCAAGAAGTGCTCCAAAGACTCATCCTCATCACAATGCACACACCGGTGACTGAACCAGAGCAGACCTGCAAGAATAAAAGTTCAATGGGGAGACACGGCAGCGTAGTTTAGCGACCGATATTTCTGCTCTTCTGGACGCACCCGTGATTCTTCCATGGATAATCCAAGTGCAGGAAGTCAGACGCGGCTATAGAGCAGATTTGCTGAGGTTATTGGACGTAGCACATTTGCTGAAGCGCGCTTCAGTGGCAAATGCCGACGTGGGCATGCAATACAGAAATTACTGGACCATTTAGAGATGATACTGCGAGCTCGTCCGCACATTCATTAAGTGTTAAATATTTGTGCCCTGGCACCCATATCAAGCGAATGATGCATAAATGTCTTGGCAGAAGAGAATAGAATGCTTCTAAGGCACTTGCTAAATTAGGAGCACAGTAAGAATGGCGACTGACGACAAGGAATGGGGTAATTTTCGTACAGCTATAGACGACATATTTCCGCTTGGAAAATGGGCGTGAGGTGCGGTAACCGAAGTGAGAAAGGCCAGGTCAGAGAGGACGATACAATACCAACACCCGCTTTTTTTTCTCCCCATACGGACGCGTCAGTCACTATCACGTTTTTTGTGTGTATGTCAGTCACGTGATCATCTAAAAGGCCATTCAAGTAAGTATGAGACAGGTGTTTAGCATTACTCGGGGAATATATATCGTCAAACTCTATTGTTATTGCCTAGGTAACTGTAAATGTCTGTTTCTGTTGTCGTCTTCGCTGTTCGTACTGCGCTTGTCACTGTGAGCCTATAGCAGAAAACAAGGATATGTTGCCAGTGAACTCGTTCAAAGTTATGCGCGTTTATTTATACCCATACATGCGTTATTTCTACACAGTCACAGCACGACGCCTACACTTAACAATTACAACTTAAAGTTTATTGCGGCTTGAACTTCAAGTACGACAGGACCGTTTCAGAAACAATCCTTCGCGTACGTGCGAATATGCTTAGCATTTAAGCTCGAAAGGCAACGTCACCAAACGTTTTGAATTTCACCTCTGACATACATGTAAAATGGCGTTCACAAGTCGCCTTGCTGAGTAATAAGAACTTCTAAAATGAAAATAAGTACCAACATGTTTGCGATACCACCATTTCGGCGAGAAAAATACTTCTAACTAGAATTCCCACGCGCAGTTAACGCACTACAGCAGTTGGATGCTTCGTCGCGCTGTACGAAAGTTTATATTAGAGGCAGGTGAGTTGCAATAACACGCTTTACAATATTATTTATAAAGAAAGAAGAACGACAACAATCATACAACTAACAGACTTCCTGTGATTATCGTTGCAGTAGCACAAATTGCTGCTACATTCAGTACAGTCTTCAATCACTGCATAAAAGCCGAGAAATAAGGCCTCAGTTTTTCGCACTCTTCTTTGCGCAGGTCCGGTTCCCACGTCGCCATAGGGTGCGTGAGGGACATCATGCTCATCTCGGTTTCTCCAACCATTAATGAGACGTTCGCCGGGGTGAAGAGCCTATTAAAATAAAAGAACGACTGGAATGAGACGACGACGCAACAGAGTTTCATTCATTCTTGATCTCATTCTATGTCACGTTCCTGGAATGCGCGAAAATACTTTTAAGTCAGTGCGATGAAAAGGGCTGATGGGTCGGCGATCTGCGGATACGAGGAGACGTGAAAGGCGTTTGTCAGAAATGTGCAATCTACTCCGTTACGTTACTCCGCATAGTCCTGTTCCAATATTAAGGCCTTCAGTGCCTCAGTGAGAGGTTGGCTTCCAAAAAGACGTGGCGGGCACAAGTGGCTCTTAAACTAGAAATCATGTGCAGCGCCTACCCGCACACTCAAGTGGTGCACACGGGTATATGACGCACGTGGGGGGATGTATGGACATTTCAACACAATACCGAACTATAAGAGTGCCTCATGAAGGGGTTAACGAAAGGAAAGGGCTCAAGGGCTCGTTCTTTATTTGTTAGAAACAACTTAATGAGCAAACAGACAATGAATCTTAGGAAAGCATAGGGGAAGTTGCTTGTGGTATTGTAATTGTGGAGAAAGTAGAAAGGAATTAAAGTGGACGAAAAGACAAACGTGCCTTCGGTGGGAACCGAAGGCAGGTTTGAACCGAAGGCATTCAAAATGACGTGGCGTGCACAAGCGCCTCTTAAATTAAAAATCACGTGTAGCGCATACACGTACATTCTGGGCTCGTATAGGCCGGTATGCGCCGCACATCCCTATTGCACAATCGGGTATGACACATACACCACATATCCAATAACCATGCATGAACGCACATCAATCACATGTGTCTACATACGATTCATACGAGGTCATTGGATATGTGGCGTATGCGTCATTGAGATTTTGTGACAGGCATGAAGGGATATGTATGCATTCCTATGTGCAAGAGTGCCTCAGTGAAAGGTTGGCTTTAAAAAGACGTGAAAGTCGAAGTTAAAAATCACTTGTAGCGCATACCCGTGCATTCAAGGCTAGTGTGTGCGGGTTTTACGCCACATGTGGAGGGATGTATACGGATTTCCATACAATGCCTCCGTACAAGAGTGCCTCCGGGAGGGGTTCGATGAGCAGTGAGTTAAAAACGATCGGGAACATAGAATGTCGCTAGGGCCAACGTTCTGGCAAGTGGACTTGTCTTGTCGTCCTGACGAAGACAAGTCCACTTGCCGAAACGTCAAGAACTGGGAACGCGTGAATTGCTTCGCAAAACAGGCACATTCGGTGCAACGGTGTTCGCTGTAGTGGCTTTCACAGTACATGGGAAAGGTGGGTGTCCGGAGGGAGGATAAGGTATTCTTTGTAGCGGCTTTTCGTTGTAGAGGAATTTTTATGTAAATGCTTCTAAACTCTTTGCTAGGATTTTATGGTTAATCCTTTTGTTATTTAGTGGTTTCCTAATCTGCTTGTAACGAGTGCACTCTTTTATCTGATTAAACAGTCAGCAATAAAAATGTTTGCATTTGGCAGATGAGTTCTGCGGAAACCCACAAGGTGGAGTAACGTTTATGAAAGGGAAAATTAGCATCCACCCGTTTTGTAGCACAAGGCTACAAGGAAATCCATACGGATTTCTCAGAAATGAAAGCTTCCTAGTTGCCGAAAAATTCGTCCTAGTCCGGGGTTCGAACCCGGAACCAACGCCTGTCCCGGGCGCTCGCTCTGCCAATTGAGCTAACCAGGAGGCTAGCGATTGACTGCGCGAGGGCGAATCCATCGACAACTCGAAGCACATGGGCGTGAAGCACATTTCTGAGAAATCCGTGTGGATTTCCTTGTAGCCTCGTGCTACAAAAGGGGTGGATGTTAATATTCCCTTTCATGTTTGCATTTCTGGAAAAACACCCTGGCAAGTGCGAGCACTAAATTTCCACTTAACATACAAAAAACAAAAACCACAAGAAGGAACACCCGGCAGGGACCGTAAAGCAGTGCCAAAAAGCCCGAACACAGTGCAAGGTCTAGTGGTTACGGCACTAAGGTGCTGATCCGGAAATCGAGGAATCGAATCCCGGCCGCAACGGCTCTATTTCGATGGAGGCGAAATGTTGACGCCCGTGTACTGTGCGATGCCAGCGCGTATTAAAGAACCCCAGGTGGCCGAAATTTCTGGCTCCCTCCACTACGGCGTCTCTCATATTCATGTCGTCATTTCGGAACGTAAAACCCCAGAAATAAATCAATTCATCAGTGCTGCCAAAGAAAGCTGCCTTGAAAGGGCTAGGCACCACTAAAATAAGTGCGTTTTCAGACTGGGTAACCGACGACAACGCCTTGGTAGCGTTCTTCTGTACGTTTGAAAGCCCAAAAGGAAGACGCCGCACATATTCGCCATTTCTACTAATGACTCTACAACGCGTTAAACGTGGGGTGCATAAGTTGAATGTGGAGTTATAAAACAGGAGAATCCGTTCGCTGGCTACACCCTCAAAACGACGTTCTTGTAGCGCGAAATAGAACGGAAATAAAAGAAATGCAGACATGGGATATATGCGCCTTCTGTGTGCTACTTCCTTGCCCGTGTTTTTCGCGCTGCACAGCCGTTGTATTCCAAGTATTACGACGGGATTTGAGATCTCTAACTTAAGCCCGCACTGATCGCCTCGGCAGATTATTGTGCGCTCGAATCGAGAGCAAGAAATACTTGTGCGCAAGAAGCAAGAAACGGCTATTTCCTCAACCTTTACGAGGCATTCTACGTGGTGCTACATTTGCAAGGCCAAAGACGTCACTGTGCGCTGACGAACCATCAGTGACGCTGAAAACAGCCCACCTTCGGACCTTACAGTCTATACTCACCCCGTCTTGAAGAAATTGGCCCAGCGCACGATCACCTCTCGGCTGAGCGCCTGCTCCTTCGGAGACGACGTGCCGAGCACCAGAGGGGATCCCAGTAGTAGCCTTGCGGCGTAGTCCCTTGACGGCCCGGCGAGTGGCTCTCCCTCCCCGATCTTGCGTTCAAGCACGTAGCCATGCACCGTGTTGCCCGAGTTACGCAGGTATTCCGCGTAGAACCGCACCGGGCACACGACAAGCAGGTCAGATAGCAGCTGGCCGACCCAACTGGTGTTCGCGGCGTCCTGGTCATGTGCAGATCCGCGCCACGGTAAACCACGCTGGAAAGGCTTTTATGATAACTGCTGGGCATAACGCAACGGACTTTCATACCATTTAACCTAAACGTAATTTTGGACGTCACAAGGGTGGACTACCATACTCTATTTCACCACTTCTGTGCAGCAGAGCCAGAGCTACGAGGCCATCGAGCGTAGAATTCTTGCGAGGTGGCACAAATTGTCAGTGTTCGGACAAGCACCACTAAACCGCTCCTGTCAATGGAGTCCCAAGCTTCTCCTTCTCCTTCCAAGGCTGCCGCTGCCACTACAGCGTCTATCAGTGGCAGATGCCACGCGCGGAGGGACGCGTTTAACATATGTTCGCCCTCCTAATTGGCCGTGGAGGCTTGTAGCTTCCACGGTGCTGTACGGAATTACTGAAACAGCCGTACAGATGTGGGACCTGTGGATATACAGGCGCATTCCATACACATATGTAGGCGCTTGTTGCAATAAAGTAAGCGCACAGGTGGTACAAGGAGTTGTTTAAACCCTTGGAAGAATTGACGTAGCTTTGCGATTCGTTATCGCGCAGTCAGTCTAATTAGAGTTTTGGGCGCAGCAGCTACACAGCCCTGCAAAAGAAACGAGGCCATGCAGTACCGAAGCGTTGTGGCTTGCACATGATTCCTCGGTTGGAGCTTCTTGCAGACAAAAAGGAGTCGCACCCACAGATCAGTGCAATTGTAAAAGCTCCTTTCGACGCGCGATAATTGTGAAGTGTAAATATTCGCGATGCTTGGGAGACAAGCCGCATCACTTGCTTGTAAGAACACCTACCATGTACCTAAACGAAGAAGTGCTGCATCACACAAGTAAAGAAACAAGGCGCCCTTAGACGATTACATACTTCTCATGAAAATATTCGCACGAAGAACACTTCCGAGGCATTTAACGACGCTGAGCTTTATCTGTGAGAGCGCTTTTTGAACATTCTTTATAATTAATCAACCAGTTGCCTCGCAACTGAGTTCTGCGGAAATCCCCAAGGTGGAGTAAGGCTTATGGAAGTGAAAATCAGCGTCAACCTGTTTGTGGATACTAATTTGTGACAAATTAAAGCTTCTTAGTTGCCGAAGAATTCGTCCGAAAAATTAGCGCCGAAAAATTCGGGGTTTCAACCCCGAGCCACGACAATTTTTTCAAGCTTTCATTTCCCTTTAGCTTTTGTAATACAAATGGGTAGATGCTAAGGTTCACTTTCATAACTACGTAGGCTGTACAAAAACACTTTTACCCGCTGAGCTACAATGCTAACGGCGAGCTTTACTGCAGGCCATATACATGCCCTCTAGAGTACATCATGCTTCTATAAGACAGCATATCGGGCTAGTAGTCGGGAATGACGCACCTCAGGGTAATGATTGAGGATGGCCGTGGCTTCGGCCGACGAGAAGCTGAGCAGGGTGAGGATGGTGCGCGCAACGTCGCGCAGGTTCCTTTCCTCGTCCAGCCGAAAGAATTGCTCGAAGAAATACAGCAGGTCCTGCGCCTCTTGCTCCGAGAATCCCACGAGAACCGCCACGTTGCGAGGTATCTACGTGTATGCGATGCCACTGTTTAAATCCACGAGGCCCACACATTACTTCCTTAAAGAAAGTAATACTGGTTCGGGTAATCAAGGGAAAAGCGAAATGCGGCATATAAAAAGAAAATTCATTTGGGACGAGCGTAAATTATTGTAGCATTATCGTAATTGTGATCCGTCACACTTAAACTTGTATGGAAAACGCCATATGAGATTTTGTATTGAGTGCCCCACACTCGCATAATATGTCTTTCCTGCACTCAATCCAGCGTAAGTGATAGGTAAGTCATCGTCGCCTTGTTTACGAATATGCTTTTTTTTTGTTCAATATACATATTGCAAGCGACCAGGTAAGGACTACAGTCACATCCTGCGTTTTCTCAAGAAATACTTATTATTCCCATACACTGCATCTTCCACCGTGATGCCCACGAAGCGCACCGTACTAACCTTGAGCTCTCGCCACAAGATCGCAGGCCACACTACGGGCAACGTAGGGAAGAAGCGGAGGTCTCGCGGGTCTGCACGCTGTCTTCGTAGCAGTTCTTCTACTGGCAGTCTGCGCAGGCAGCTCAGCAGACTGGAATTATTCATCTCGGCCTCCTCACACAGAAGGCGCAAGGACGCATTCGACATCTCGCTTGGGCCGCTATCCTGGCCTCGGTTGGTCACCGGATATCTGCTCGAAAACACATTTGTTATAAGACGCAGACCTCGTCGTCAAGTTTGCACAAAAGAAAAGCTCAGGAGAAAATTGAGCCTTTAAGACGTTGCTTGAAGCAACGATATATAGAAGCAAAGTTGCTTGAAGCAACGTAGCAACGGTAGATAGAAATATATAACACCATAGCTAAAAAAAAAAAAAACTATGGCACTACCACAAATACTATGACACAAGACAGAAGGAGCACGCGATCACCCCATTCCTCTCACACACGTCCGCTCTCTTCGCTCATGTCACCCTCTCTACGCTTCCCTCTCGTCTGTGTCCGCTGTCGCTGTTGTTTGGGCAGTAAGCAGGCTCACTGACCACATGTATATGTTTCACTTTAATACAACTTGAATACACAGTCGTTCTTCATAGCCCTCCTCGAGTAGTCCCTTTGTCCAGCACATACCGTTGGCCGGTCGTGTCTCCCGCTGGACTAGCACCGATAGCGTGCCTCGTGAGGCCCACCGCTCGACACACTCACGCAAGTAAAAAGGAAGGGCGGTATGGTTAAAATGGGTAAAGAAATAAAAGAAGGTATGCACGTGCTTGCAGAGATAAGGGCTAAACTGAGTTATACCTGTTATTTTTCGGCACAGGCACAGGAAGTATTCTTGCGAAACGAACTGGAGTCGCAGGCACGAAGACTACAATTCAGAGACTACAGGCGTATTTAGGACCAGAGTTAGATGTAACGTATTCCCTGGTAAGAAAAATAAAATCAATCCCACATGCCGTTCCCCACTAACCCACAATGAGTTTCACCCTTCGTACTTTCTTGTCAATGTATTCCGTACCAGCAACAGGCACAATCCTACGGACTACTTATAGATTCCTCAGTGGTACTGACAATAAAAACGTGCAGGCTGTATGAGTTGTAGTATCACCAGGTAGATGTCTCACCTAGTCATAGGGCTTTCGCTCATGAAGACAGCCTTAAGGATCGGAGCGATGTTGTTAAGACCCTGGCCCAACATCAGATGGTAACCGAGAGCCGAGGCGCCGGAGCCGTGACCGACGACCACCATGTCGGACTTGTTGCCGCCAAAGGCGTCCACGTTTTCTCGCCGTCCAGCGCAGCGACTCCGCCTGGTCCAACAGGCCGACGTTGATGGGCACTTCGTCACTTTGCGACAGGCTGAAGAATCCGAGCACGCCCAGCCTCCAGTTGGGCACTACGACGACTACGTCACCTAAGGCGGCCAGCGCACGGCCGTCGTAGTGAGGATCGTTGTTGCTGCCAGTCTGCGTGCCACAGCGGAACATGTAGCTGAATGAAACAGCGCGAAGAACAAAGGCACAAAGCAACACAGAAGAACAGACAAGCGCTGACTTACAGCTGAATATTTATTGCAACACCGCCGGCCTTTTATACCGTACAAACTACATCGTATTTCCACATGAGCCAACTAGCCCGGTTCAAAATCCTTCTTGAGAACATTTAACTTTGAAGTCGCCGACAAACTTTACATGAGTTATTCTTGAACAACTTAACATATATTCGTTAATTTTAGTCTAGTGGCCGGAACGGACATGTCCGCACCATGTCAGCTACTGTGGCACTGCTTGAACGTGTTTCAATAAATAAATGAGCGTATTCCGAAAATTGTGACCACTTTAACGTGCTTGCGTGTAAGCGATGCCTTGCCGGGCAATATATAATAAAATTCTAACACCACATCCATGACAGATTTACAATTCTATTGACTGACACGGCGATATGCCTCGTTTCCATTTCCCCTTCAAACCTCAAGCTTCATCGGGACATACGCTATTTCTAAAACGGGAAGTATGATGGTGATTTCTGGGGTTTTATGTCCCAAAACCTCAGAATTTCATTATGCGAGACGCCGTAGTGGAGTGCTCCGGTAATTTTGGCCACCCGAGGTTCTTTAACATGCACCGACATCGCAGAGCACATGGGGCCACAACATTTCGCCTCCATAGAAAAGGAGCTGCATCAGCCGGGATCCATCCAGCGACATTCGGATCCGCGGGAAAGTGCCATAACCAGCAGACTACCGTGAGGGGCAGAAATACGGGCGTAAGCATTTCATTGTATACACAAGGCCTTAATTGACAAAGCTTTTCTTATTACGTGCGTTTTGCCATTGGCCGCAGCTTTCATGATGGGTCGTTCATTATGATTGGTTTTAGTTTGTCTTTCTTTCGAACAATACCAGAGTAGTATTTTTTATGCAATGGAGTGGGGGAGGGTGAGGGACAGGCTCCTTAGGACAGGGTGCCTTGTGTCGGAGTTCTGTGTCACTGCCACTTATTGCAATCTCGTCGGAAAGTAGAGTGACGAGACAGCCTTTTCTCTCGTGCTCTTCTATGTGCCTGTCACATGGTTACCTGAACAATGTGAGTGTCGCTTTCCGCGCGAACGCGGAGCTCAAGGAAGGGCCCGTTTTCAAACTCTCTGAACAATGAAGGGGAAGTCATATCGCATATAATGGCCACAGCCACCTCTGATTCGTGGAGTTTATCCTTGCCCTGGAAGAAGCCGCCGTGGATGAAGACGACGACCGTTCTGTTCCCGCCGCACGGGCGAGAGCCACAGGCGGGTGCCCAGATGTTGAGATAAAGGCAATCCTCCGACGTGCTCGAATTCATTTCATCTGCAGTGCATCCAATGAAACAGAAACGTTGAAAGCATACTCGAAGATGCGAATATCTGTTGAAGATTCTTGTAATCATACTGGCTCGTATAACTTAATTCCACAGACACGCAAAATTTACCGCGCAAGTTCAACATGGTAAAGGGGGCAATCAGCTGAAGCCTGCACTGTTTTCATTTTCTCCGCCTCGCTTCGGTCATGCAGAGTTTGGTGCAAATATTCATCGACAGCCAGGGTAGATATTAAGTAAGTGAAAACTTACTTAATAAGAATGTTACGTTCAAGTTACTGTGAATAGGTTGCATGATTGCATGAATAAAGGCATTTTAAATGTTGGACTATAACTTCTTCGCACTTCCGCGCTGCCTTCGGCATTCGCGGCTCCTCAGGCTTCACGTATGCAGTATATGCTGCAAAATACTGCAGCAAACTGGATTTTAAAAAGGCAGTCAGATCACAAGAATGCTGTCAAACCTATACGAACCGTTCGTGTTCGAGCGGGACTACGTGAACTTTATTCACCCGTCAAGAAAGTCGCGATGGAGGGATTGGCCTCTAGGCCTAGTTTTTTGCCACTGTCTAGGCGCGGGGAGTGGCGCGGACGTGGCTGCCAAAGTCCTCGGGCATAAGCACTGCGGCCCACGCTTTGTGTGAGGGCTCGGCCACGAGATTGCCCATTGACGATCCTCCAAGAAGTTCCAGGTTACATGCTTTAGTGTAGTGACCTCTCTGCATAATATGCCAATTGGATCCACTTCTTCTGGGTGTAAGTGTGAAACTATGAACGGTTATGGGAACAGCTGGGCGTGGAACAGTCCGTCATGTAGGTAGCGCGAAACTCGACACAGGGCAGGCGCGAAAACGGGTACGAGGTACAAGCACCCGATCTACCTGTCTGTAACAGTCGCCACGTAACCTATTGGCTCTTGTGAAGCATCGGGAAAGAGAGGAGGGCGGTGGAGGGGGGAAACGGCAGCTTTTTTTTCTTTTTTTTTGATATTGTGAGAGTTTATAGGAGTTGGTTATGTGGTGAAATGTGGTCAGTTTCCCCGGTTCACCGCTCCGCCTCATGACCATCCGCGCAGACTTTGAGCAATGTGCTTGGGCGACTCGTTCAGAGGTGCACCCCGAACCGACGGCAGTTCGATAAGTCTTTATGCACTGGCCATATATGGGTTAAAGATACGACGTGTACGACGCGCAACAAATCGAGTCGATACTATGCGACTCGTTCTGCGTGCGAATGGCTGGCTATGCTGTATTTTTCCAACGTGAGTGAACTGTTACGAGGAGAAACGACGTCTTTGCGTATGTCGAGCAGTCTCGTATAGTTGAGCCG
>JABSTT010002504.1:0-35496 GCA_013339685.2 Hyalomma asiaticum | reverse complement strand
TTAGTGTTTGTACGGCAGAATCCAAGAATTCTATTACGACCTATCTCTGCATATTTTGTCTGATACATATAACTGCAGCAGGTATTTTTGAAACTATACATAACAGTGGATGAACGGGAGCGGAATTGATTATTCGTTTGAATGTCCCAAATATAATGCCCGCAACTTTCGATAGTCAAAGGCATATATACTTAAATATATTAGAAAAATTGGCGGATTCCACGTGCACTGGGAATCAAGAAAATGCGAAGCACGCATCAGGAACAGTAAAATGGATTTGCGTCGTTGTCTTGCTATACCGAGTGTGGTACGTATGAAGGTAACGAAACGGCCGCAAGATCATCATTACTGTGGCATGTAAACCATGCCGCTCATACACGCATGTCATGATTCTAACGCTACGACCTGTAATTTGCGTTTGTCATGCAGTCGTGTTGTGTCATAGCAATTTTGGTATACATCCCATTAACGAAACGCGTGCCATGTAAATCATGCCGCTCATGACATGCATGTCATGATTTTCATGTTATGACCTGTCATTTACAATTGTTATGCAGTCATGTTGTGCCAAACCAATTTTCGTATACATCCCATTAGTTAATTTTTGGGAATTGATCTTCTCCCTGGGTGGTTCCGATGACCGCGACGACTCGTTGAAGGACGGAATCTGGAGCAAGATGTCCTCACAGGAAAACACGCAGGTTTATTTACACTATTTACAAGACTTGGCCGGGGCGGCCAGTACTGTCACAGACATCACAACACAACTGGGCTCAAACCCCACCAAGCGCTTCTTTCCGAGCACTTAACATTTGCACTCAAACGTGAATAAGCACTAAGCTTTCAACCTTCATCATAACTCGTCACAGGCAGCGCCAAGCTTGACCTCTGACCACCTTGGCGCGTCTGCGACCCGAGTTAGCGCTAAGCCCTCCTCTCCTCTCTTATCTCTCCTCGGTTAAATACACCTGACCGCTTCTGCGAACGCCTTCTGGGACCAACCCATATGCAGCACTTCACCATTAAAACTCGTGTTCACTCTCTCCACAGGAGCCTATGGTTACGCCTTCGCGTTCCCACACTTCGACACGCTTGCTGCACCGAGCTTCTCCGACAGATATCATGGTCACTCACCCCGTGATCAGTTAGCAGAACTCTGCAGCAGGCCCACATTGCCACTCTTTACCCGGCAGCATGCAACCAAGCCGCCGCTTCAAGAGAACTGCTAGACAGGTCTATTGTCACCAAAAGCAGTTCCGTACATTTCCAAGGCGGGGTCATCTCCTCCGAACGGGCAACCCTTTGGCGACAGTTCGACCGAGCAGAAAGGTCAAAGGAGATCTTTGACAGGGAGCCCCCGCTGTCTTTGCAAGTGACTCTCCCCCTTTTGTTCCTTTCTCGGAGCCCCGTTTCCTCTGAAAATGCTCTACAATGGCGCAGTGAAGAGACCTGTCACCAGTCATGTCCCCTCTGCTATGCAGCTATGTACGTCACAGCAATTACTGACCGCGTGCGTCGCGGGAACAAAGCCGCCGCTTTTACGGAGTACTGAGAGAATACGACGACGTTTCTACGGAAAAGCCATGCGCTAGGCCGCCGTCGCCTGCTCTTCCCCGCCGATCTCCCGCCGAACATAACACCATTAACCAAACAGCAGTATAGCGCCAGGACCATGGCATGTATATCATGCCAGTCATGACCTATAACATGAAAATCATGATATGCATATCATGATTTTCATGTTACGACCTGTCATTTATGTTCGTCATATAGTCATGTTGTAGCATACCAATTTTCGCACACATCCCATTAGCGAAACGGCCAGGAGAGCACTAAGACCGTGGCATGTAAATCATGCCACTCATGACATGCATGTCATGATTTTCATGTTAAGACCTCCCATTTATGCTCGTCAGGCAGTCATGTTGTG
The DNA here is from genome assembly GCA_013339685.2 of Hyalomma asiaticum. Taxonomy (NCBI): domain Eukaryota; kingdom Metazoa; phylum Arthropoda; class Arachnida; order Ixodida; family Ixodidae; genus Hyalomma; species Hyalomma asiaticum. Next base: position 33,566 of record JABSTT010002504.1, on the reverse strand, counting down.
CCATACCAATTTTTGCACACATCCCATTAGCGAAACGGCCAGGACAGCACCAAGACCGTGGCATGTAAATCATGCCGCTCATGACATCCATATCATGATTTTTATGTTATGGCCTGTCATTTATGTTTGTCGTGTAGTCATGTTGTGGCATACCAGTTTTCGTAAACATCCCATTAGCGAAACGGCCCGGAGAGCACAAAATCGTAGCCGGCTAGATAGATAGATAGATAGATAGATAGATAGATAGATAGATAGATAGATAGATAGATAGATAGATAGATAGATAGATAGATAGATAGATAGATAGATACGCTCAAACTCGCCGAAGTTCTCTAAGAAATGCTTCGCATTTAATAGAGGTACTACAGGTCTCTGCGCGAAGCTCATTTTGGACGACACTGAGCAGGGAAAGAAAGCGGTGAAGGAGACCCCTGAGCCAACCCAACGAGAAATGATAAGACGCTGTGACGCGAACACGTGAACATTGGACCCTGTTAGGCAGCGTGTCAGCATTCGGAGCTCGTGCATGTTTTGAACGAATGCCGAGAATGTTTTGCAGTGTCCCCAGCAGAATTGGGCTACACAACAGTGCTGGAGATGGGCATTGTAGAAGTGCCAGGTAGCGGCCCTGTTGCACTGCTTACACGTAGTACAAACGCAGAAGGGCGAGGAACAATCCAAAGAATTGTCCAGTAATGGAACGACCTTGGCACAGTACCAGAGACGAATTCAGATTAGATCAGCCCTCTGCTTGTGGCACATAAAAAGAATGGGGAAGAGCACCTTGTTATCGGCTAACGAATTAGGCTAAATGGAAAAACCGTACAAAAGAAGTATCCTCTTGCCAACATAGACGATCAGATCGAAGACTTTGCAGCAGCTACCTACTGCACAGTTTTGGATTTGGCTCAAGGATACTTGCAAGTGCCCATTACCAAAGAAGGCAGGAAGAAAACAGCTTTCACCACTCCACACGAAACTGGCTAGTTCAAAAGAATGATTTTTCGTCTTACAAATGCACCTGCTGTGTTCCAACGACTGATGAGCCAAGTGATCGGGTCACTAGGGGTAAAATTGTGCGGTGCTACCTAGACGACATCCTCACACCGCCAAAGGATTGGAGTGAAATGGTCGTGAGATTGCGTCGTCTTGCAGGCACTGAGGGATGAAGGTTCCACACTGAGGCTCAGTAACTGTTCATCTGCAAATGAGAGTGTGAACTTCCTGCGTTTCCGTCTGATAGGCAGGCAGGCAGGCACAGAACTTTATTTCTGTCCTGAGATAGGATGGCAAGTACCCGCCAGACAACGCGAATACATGCTGTAAAACAGCTATCGTTTCATTTTTTTTTGTTTACAGGCCCCTTAACGAGGACGTTAAGTTTTCAGGACGGCGGAATGTTAGCTATTTTATTAGCGAGTAGCTAGCGCCGCCTATCCTGTGCGGCGCGACTATAGCGCACAGTTGTTTGAGGCTAGCCTAGTAGGAGTGCGGTTTGAGAGCTCGAAGTATGTGCGCATTTGTGTGTCACGGCGTGGGGAAGTCTGCGTGAGAGCGCGAGAGTGCGCATGTTCAACGGACGCTGTGTGCGTCCCCCACGCGATTCAAGAACTGAAGTAGGTGTGTTAAATCGAATGTTACTCAACCAAGCCATCCGGTGTTCGCGAGTCCTGGAAGTTTCAATACACGTGCCTTATACTACGACACGGATCTCATTACGAAATCTCACAGAGACTATGTATGTAAAGTACTTGGTGTATTATCATGGCTGTTTCTTATATCATGATGTTTTATCGAAGTACGCAATACATTTGAAAGCAATTTATTAAAATAGAAGGGAACGTACTCTCTGGCCATACCTAGTGCACCTGGGTATAAGGAAAGGGTTCCTTGGACGCAGACACCGTGCTGGAACATAGTCGATCTTGCAATTATTTCGCCAAAAGTGCCTTAGTACTGCAGTTTACCCCAGAAGGTAATGAAAGTCCGGCATAAACACGTTTTTGAAAGCATCATATTTGGCGTTAGTAGTATAGGGTCACAGCTATTGATCTTTAAGACAGATTGAATCATGGAGAAGGCCATCGTTTTCCAACGCTTTGCACAATTACCATATTCTGTTATGCCGTGCCTTAATACAATGTATCCTCAAGTATGTATGTACTACAAGTTTCTGAATAGAGAGGGCTATCTTTGTCTTAGTTTGAAAATACACCTCACTACTCAAAAACTTGTAGTACATACTCTAGGATACACTATATTAAGGTACGGCATATCAGCATATGGTCATTGTGCAGCAAGTTGGAAGATGATATCCTTTGTCTTTGAGATCATTAGCAATGACCTACATTTTAATGGCAAATATGTTTTGGAAGAGTGCATGTGCCGGACTTTAATCGCGTTCTGATGCAAACTGTCGCACCGAAGCATTTTTTTTTCAATCAATCAATTCAATTCTTTATTCATCATCATTAGTACAGAAGGAGGTCCCGGAGTTACAAAACTGTCAGGGGGACCTCCTATTAGTCATTTGTCAATATCAATAAATTTCATAAGATGGCAGAAAGCAGTTAATGAGCAGAAGAAAAAAAGAAAACAAAAATAATAAAGCAGGGCATATAGGAAAAAAGAACAATAATGGAAAGAACCAACAAAAGGTAAGTGTTTACAAGAAACGTAAATACGAACAAACAGTACAAAACCCATAAGCGATAATAATTGCAATCAACGTAACTTATATAAACATGAGGGTTTATCAAAGAACACGGTGTACAATTGATATATACATAAATGAAACATGCTTCCAACTCATTTTAACGACATGAAATCTTAAATTTCTAGAAACAAGGAACTAAAAAATTGGAGAAAGAAGTTGAACACAAGTCGGTGATACATATTATAGAAGTGGTATTATAACGAAACGAATGAAATGGTTTACGTTTAGGTATATAATCACAATGAATCGATAGCGAGCAATGTTGTTAGTAGGTGTGTCTTCATGTGTTTTTTGAATATTATTGCTGTGCGGCATGTTTTAATATCTAATGGAAATGTATTCCAGTGATGAATGGCAGTGAATAAAGCTGTGAATTTCCCATAATTAGCGTTTATTCGGGGAAGTAAAATGTTGCTGTTAGATGAAAATCTAGTGTTGTTACTATTAGTTAGAGTAGATGCATGAAATGTGTCGATTGATTGATTGATTTGTGGGGTTTAACGTCCCAAAACCAGTTCTGATTATGAGAGACGCCGTAGTGGAGGGCTCCGGAAATTTCGACCACCTGGGGTTCTTTAACGTGCACTGACATCGCACAGCACACGGGCCTCAACATTTCGCCTCCATCGAAATGCAGCCGCCGCGGCCGGGATTCGATCCCGCGACCCTCGGATCTGCAGCCGAGTACCTTAGCCACTAGACCACCGTGGCGGGGCGAAATGTGTCGATAGCGATTTCATAGTTAAGTGTGCGATATATTAGTAAAACCAGTTTGAGCTGAACCATGTAGCGTAGTGGTAGTATGCTTAATGAAGTGTAATTTAGTACCGAATGAGACATGTAGCTAGAAAAACTTATGATCCGCAAGGCCTGATTCTGTAAATGTTGTAGATGAGTTAAATGCGTGTTTAGGGATGTACTTACAAGATCGACTTAGTTTAGGGATGTACTTACAAGATCGACTATACGTTCCAACCCGGTGTCCGTGTCCAAACAATCATTTCCTTATATTCATGTGCACTAGATATGGCCAGAGAATGCGAGATTATTACACTCCCTTCTATATTATTAAATTGCCCTCAAACGAATTGCTAACACCGGTAAAATAACTGATAGAAGTGCTCACATGTACGTGCGTTTCTCATGCGTTATTGAACTCAGTTTGGTCTGGATATATAAAATCTGCACATGAAGACATATTTCCAACACGAAACTGTATTAACGACCTCTTCGGAATCTCGTTCAAAAATACAGGATTGCATTGCCCCTGTGTACGCGCCCTAGATTTCGCGATTATTTCACTTTTAATTCGTCAACAGAAGCAATGGAAGCGTTTGACTGCTTCCTGGAGGGTTGGCGCTGGGACCAGACGCTCTCCAGGCTTGATGTGGGATAGAGCGACTGAGGCGCAGCTTTCCTTCGAATACTCCCGAAGCGTGGCATCGCAGTAACTGAGCTGCGCTTCGCATTGAAACGTATTTCTTCAGTTCCTGGGCTGCGTAGTCTGAGCTCTCGTTCCCACTGTTGTCGGTTTTGTCTTCATCAGCATCGGTACTCTTTTCAATCTCTTCCTCACTAAACAATGAGACACAATTAGAGGTAAAATAAGTGGTTAATTCTACTCAAACTAGCAAGGCGGAAGAATGTTCGTAAGAGAAAAAAGATTGTCGCACAACAAAATTATTGCGATGCAGATCGAGTAAACTACGTTCTAATAAAAACATTTACAAGTTTGGCGCTGATTTCACACAGGCTGAAAGTGGTGCAAGTTATCGAAGAAATGCTAATCAACTCAGTGCTGCTCTTATCACCTACATTTGCTATTGTAACCGGTGGACCGAAATTGAGTGTGATGTTTCAAAAATACTTATGCTGTTGCGACGATGAAGAATGCTGCAATCAAAGTGGAAATAACACCCTTTACTACGTCAACTTTTGCCTAGCAAATTAATACCCTCAGTACCAAGAAGCAGAGCTTACAGCACAACGATGATGGCAAGCATAGTTATTGGTTGTGAATTATAGTCTCTTCAATAAAGAAGCTCTGCTTTCATGCATGCAAAAATGCACATCCGAATGTTATCGGTCATGTCTGTGCAACTTGTAGAGTTTACTCATCTATAATGCGTGCAATATGAACAAACCAATCTGGAACCTTCGCGAATTATTTTCTTTTTTTTTGTTCATACAAGCACGACCCCACACCGTGTGATGGCATGTTTGTTTATAGCCAAACTTGTAGAGAAGCTCAGGGGAAAACGCAGGCTTCAATGGATGGACAAATCGCTAAACACGATTTAGAACAGGCAATGTCGCAGGCCCCAGCGTTTCGACAAGTGGACTTGCCTTCGTCAGGACGGCGACTGCCTTCTCCAGCGATTCTGTCCCTCGGCGAGCAGAAGTTTGCCAGGAGTGCGTAGAGTTTGATTTCGTCAAAATTATGACCTGCCAGTTAAAATGCACTGCCTTCGCCGCGTTATTCGCGGTGTCCGCGCGGTGCCCGTTTAATGTAACATTAATTGGTTGACCAGTTTCGCCGATGTATTGCTTGCGATAGAGTGAACATTCTAACATGTAAATAACGTTGGAAGTTAGGTCAAGTGAAACTATATTTAAATAATGGACATAGTCCCTTCCCGTGCTTTTAACCAAGATCATTTTGAATATCTTTACAAGTATTACATTTGGGATGGGAACAAGTTATTACGCAGGCGGCGCGGTAAGGGTTTACTTTGGCATGTTAGATTTCCTCCCGACTCAGATGTAAGTCTTGAAAACACATTCAAGGTGCTCTTAAAGTAAAAAGGACGGCATGTGACTATCTCCATCATAAAAAAATCAAGTTTCACTAGCACTAGTTCAAACGTTATTTACATGTTGGAGTGTTCATTCTGTCACAAAAAATACATCGGCGAAACTGGTCGACCAATTAATGTTAGATTAAACGGGCACCGCGCGGACACCGCGAATAACCTTCCGTAGGCAGTGGCGCAGCATTTTAATATGACAGGTCATAATTTTGACGAACTCAAACTCTACATACTTAAGGCAAACTTCCGCTCGCCGAGGGACAGAAAATAGAAGGAATCGTATGTCGTAAACACGTTAACTGCCCTCCAACCTACAGGCATAAACCTTTAAAAGGGAACCCTTGAGTCCATTAGATAAGATTGAGGGTTATCAAAGTCGACTCAAGGTTAAAGGGGTCCTGAACTACCCTCCGGGCTTAGTGAAAAAAACATATTCTACGCCTTGCCTACGCTGTAATGAATATCTCAGCCAAATGCTGTAGCCATCCGCGAAGCGAAGCGTTCACAAGCGGAGCACAAAGCTCCCACTTCCTCAGGAGCTCTCAACTCAAAAATCGGCTTCTCCTCACGCTCCTTGTATATGCTTTGTTTCGTCATAAAGCATTTACAAGGAGCGTCGCTGCTATTGGCCGATGGCAGACACGCCCGCCGCGCCTGTGTGCGGGCCTTTCGCAGCGCGCGAATTTAAAACCGTAAGCGCGTGCGTGCCGTGTGTGCCGTGTGCCCTCTTTTCCTTGCGTTATGAGCACCCATACAGGCAAAATAGTTGCCGGAAATATGTAAAAATATATTTGTTAATGCGCAAGTCTCATAGATGCCATTGGAAGGCGTCCGTAAGCTACGTCGGCGTGGACGCGAACGGTGCGGTGCAAAAGTCGTCATAAATATAGTTTTCCAAGAAGCCAATAAATGCGTGCCAGCAGCCTGTAATAAATCACAAATTATTCCCAAAATTTAATTAACAATTCATCAGTGATTGTAGATGGGTTTATTTCCTATGGTACTCCAATACGCCACCTTCTAGTACTCGTACTCAATAACATGGCTGGAGTCGAACCCAAAATATTTCTGTTATATGGTGGATTTCGGGACTAGGTCTGATTACGGTTTATTTGGGTGGAATGGAGCTCATTAAGGCGCATTAGGGAGCATTAAGACAGACTGAGGTGCATTAAGGTGGACCATGGCATATCATAGAGCGGATTACACTAGACTTAGGGTGAATTAAGATTAGAGCAGATTAGGGTTGGCTAAAGTAAATTAGTGTGGATTAAAATCATTACGTCTGTAATATTTGGCTTAATTAGGCGTAACTTAATCGTCTGAGCTTATTGAGACTTGACTTAGCCTTAATTTATTTGTCAGGACCAAATTAGAGTTACACTAATTAGGTTCGGTCTAATTAACTTATACCTAATCACAAATGACTTCATAAGCTGCGCTTCATGAGTCATGATATAATTATGCTTGGGTTAGTTAGAACTATCTTAATTATACGTGGTCTAATTTGTTTACGCCTAATTACGCTGTGCTTTGATATATTAACTTAATTAGGTATCGCTTGATGAGTATTACCTTAATTAGGCCTGATTTAATCAGTGTTGGCCTAATTAGTCATGAAATATTTAGTCTCTGCTTAATGAGGCTTGACCTGGAAGTCTTAGCATAATTTACCTTGGATTATCAAGTGCTACCTTAGGTTAGACTTAACTAGCAATAACCTAGCTATGCGTGGTTTAATTAGTACTAGTTAGGAAACACGGTCCAATTAGAAGCTTGCTTACACTATACTTGTTCATGTCAGCTAAATTAGGCTTCGCATAATTAGTCCTACCTGAATTAGACATGTCTTAATTAGTATCGAGGCCTAATTTTGGTAAATAATTAGTATCCGCTTAATTAAGTGTGCCTTACTTGTCGTAGCTCAATTAAGCTTGAATTAGTTCAGTTTGGCTTGGTTTGGCTTAGTTGGAATAAGCCTGTCTGAACTAGGCTTCAATTCATTATTCCTAATTAGGCTGCTTTGAATTAGACTTAACCTTACCTAACTACAGTACAATCTCGATTATATGATTACGGTCGATGCGAATTTCGCCATAATTCGAAGATTAAGGTTGTTCTGGACGGAATACGTTGCATAAAATGCGCCGTCATTTGTTGTTATACGAACAGTTTCACAAGCCATTGCGTATTATACGAACGCGCGAATTGACCGCTTCACGCGAGCGACTGACTCAGATTTTTTCCTGCAGATTTTTTCCGCGAGTTCCTTACGACTTTAGACCGGAAAATGGCAGCGAAGGACAGAAAAATTTTGCTTTTCGTCTACCAGTGTTCGGCCCATCCCAAAGACTGCAACTTCAGCAATTTCGCAGTAAGGTTCCTGCCCGCAAACACCGCGAGCCGTCTACAGGCGCTGCATGCGGGAATGAACCGAAATGGGAAGCACCATTTCAAGGGATTACTCTTGGCGAAAATTCAGCGCAAGGATGAAAACTTGCGGATTAGCCTGCTTGACACCTTACATTTCTTGGCCATATCCTGGGATAATGGGAGGACACGATCGCGAACTGCTTTCGCAAGTGAGGATTTTTCGCGGAATCAGATGCGGCTCCGACGGAAGAAAACCAAGAGCCTGACGACGATTTACGCATCGAGGGTTGGGAGAACCTTGAAACTCGAGCTTCGGCGCGATACTGTCATCGCGGACGACAACGTAGCCACCTGTGGGCTACAATCCATCGAAAAATTGGTCAACGAGGCAAAGGATACCAAGTCTGAGAGTGATGGTGAAGATGCCGGTGAGTGTGATCTCCTACCATCAATGTCGGAAAACCTTGAGGCCCTCGATTTACTCCATCGCACCGTAAGCACCGGCAGCTTGAGTGAAGAAACAGGAGCACGGTTTTACTCCTTTCGGGCGGCATTCGTGAGGAACAGCTAAGTTAGAAAACTTCAAAAGAACATCATGGAGCAAGAAGTAGTTGACCCCAATAAAGTTCTTGTTCATCTTCATGATCAGCTTTAACTTGTTTTGGCTCATACGAATTCGGGATGAAACGAATATTTTACGTGCTCCCTAGGAATTCCTATCATCAAGATTCTACTGTAGTCCTAGGAATCTTAATTAGGCTTCATTGAATTAGACTTAGCCTTACCTAACTAATCCTAGGAAGCTTTGCCTTTACTACAGTGTGGCATTGTTATGCTAGCAATACATAGCTTAGCGGTGTTTTCTGTAGATTTCCCCGTTTCACCAATAGCTTAAACAGCTTCACTGTTAAAACTGAACTAGTGTATTCAAACATTAAATTCATCCATCCTTCTTTCGCATGTCCACGCACCTTATTTCACATTAATCTGTCCGCGCGCACACCTGCGAGCCTAAACGTGTGTGATGAACGAAAACAAATCTTCGGAGGATCGAAAAAAAAGCGGTGATCGCGAGGGCACGCGACGAGCCCAGGAGCAGAGCGAGCAGCGGCCACAAGCGTGGTGCGAACAAAGAGTCCCCGGTAGTCGCGCACTTTTCGTCAGCCATTCTGACACGTCGCTGAAGTCTGCTGACGTAACGCGGTGGGCGGGGCACCTTCTTCGACACCGCCCTAAGGAGCTCTGTACCCTCTATTCCACAGAGCTGAGATAGGACTGGAAAGGGAGGTTTTCCGGTCACAATATCTTCGCTCCTAACAAACTGCTTTGAAAAATTCTTTCGGTTGTGAATTTCTGACAGGCGTTCAATACATTATTGAAGGCCTGTCAGATATTCAATACTTTATTTGAAGGCCTTCAATATTTATTTGAAGGCCTTCTGACAGGCCTTCAAATGGACTCGCGTGATAGCTAACAATCTTCATAAAAGTCCACTTTCAGGCGCTGTTCTTCCTTCAGTTCGCCGGGAACAACAGCGTTAAAGTGTAGTAACATTTTTAGCAACAAGCTTTCGGTGAAATGCTCTGCGGGTGCTGCGCGGATGCTGCGGAGTGGGAAGGGGGACACATGCGATCGGTGCAATACCTGTACCTAGCGTATGTGTTTTTCTTCATCCTGCTTTTTAGGGCTGTGCACACAATGTATTTCTAAGATATGTACCACGAGCGGATTCTTGGGAACCTTTCGTACTCGCCATATATATCAGTCACGCTAACACCTGTCACTCAACTTCACCTAGACTCTACTCCCCACCCCCCTTTTGTTTATTCGCATGCGCCACTCTTCTCCTCTCCTTCGGTGGACGGGGGAGAGCGTGCATTGTCGTACGTACACCATAGAGTTTCCTACTAAAATACTAGAGGGAAAACTGGCGCTGGTGTCTACGGGAGTTTCAAACAAGGCGGTTGAGCCAGCATGGGAAATGGGTATGACGTGGATTTGCCTAGTCTTCGTTTTTTTGGATTCATATGGCTTTGCTACTTCAAAAAATAGGTCGTTTACGACAAAATAGTGCACTAAAACGGAAGATTTAGGAATAACTATGTGCGTGGGCATGCATAGTTGCTTTTTCGCGGTTATAAAAATACTAAACGCTCAGAGATTTAGCAATATTGTGCGATATGGCAATGTTGCCTCCTCTATTTGCGCCCAGATTTAGCGGCGTTCATGAATGTTTAAGTACCAGATATAGTTGTGTTCGAATTTAAAATGGAAATTTTTGCTCTTGTAAGGGACGTGCTAATGTTTTCAAGTATTTAAAAAGTAGGTGCGTCTTCTAAGTCTAACAAACGTGTTTTCACTCGCTTCTTTAAGTGTAGTGCAAGTGCTCCACTGCCTTTTTACAAACTATATGGGTCAAGCCGCTGCGCGAGGCCGTAGCAGAAGCGCGGTATCTCCCATCGTATCTTGGTTAGTTTTGGGCAAAAACGTGATGTTAAATAAGCAACCGTACCGTTAAACTCCGTCAGAAACTGCGCCTGAGCCTTGATCTGAGCTGATTTTTTGAGCGTCGCGTGCAGGCGCGTTTGCCTATCGCCAAGTGGGTGTCTACAACGCACGATAAGTGTGCGTCTGCTTGGCGCATGCGGTCAGCGTTGAATTAATCAGACAGCGGAATCAAAATGGTGTAGTACAATATATACGGACAGCCTTGTCACAAAGGATGTGTGTCAACCGTGAAAGCGACCCTACGCTTACAGATTCTGTCGCTCCTGATACAAAAAAGCAGCAAAATCGCATCGATTAAATTCGCGAGATGGAGCGCAAATATTTCTAAGGTTGTGTAAGTTACCACTGCAATTAATGTCTAGCCATCCACCAACAAGCACAACAACGAAACAGATTGCACGGCACCTCATCATTGCAAACGACTTCAGCACATGCGACAGTCTGATGATTTCTAGCGGTAAAGCGTACACTACAGCCGCTACCTTCGTCGCGTAATGAAAAAGTGTAGTAATGCCAGTAATGTCACTCGCGTCATTGACGCTAAAGAACCGGAATAAACAAATCCACCGGAACGTTTGAAGCCGCGGGCACGAAGACTAGACAAATTCATGTCATACCCATCATTCCCATGGCATCTTCACGATCGCAGCGCCAGTTTTCCCTCTAGTATCTTAGTATAGGAAACTCTATGACGTAAACGAACGCAGGAGAAGGCAGTCGCCGTCCTGACCAAGACAAGCCACTTGCCGAAACGTTGGCCATTGCGACATCCCCTGTTCAAAATCGTGTCTAGCGATCTGTTCTTCGAACATGTTTATAGGTTATGGACAGTGGAAACTCAGACCTTACACTAGATGAAAACGCATAGGCATGTCATTATCGAAGTTGCCGGGGTGACAGCAACGTATATGAGCTCATCAACCTACCTCTGGTATCTCAGGATGACATGATCAACGTCGTCGGCAGTGTCGGAGTCGCCACGGCCAAACCACGCCACAGGTGCTTGTTCAGCAACGAGCTCCGTGCACTTGGCGATGAGCTGCTCTATCATCTCTTGGAGTGGTTCGTTCGTTTTGCGGGGACAGTCCCCTGTCTGGAGCAGGGAGCTCTCGTAGAACATGTCGTTCACCTGCTCAGTGCCATCATTAACCATGCGTTTCCCCTGCAGATGGAAACAGAAACACTGACAGTACACCCGGCGCAGAACTTTTTTGTTTCAGCCAGATGCAGAATAACTCATTTACGACTTAAAGAGCGCACGACAAAACAAAATTCCTAAGCTCTCTTCCGACATCTCGGTTACGGCAAAGAACTCACGTGGATCACAGGTCAGTCTGTACTCTGATGCTGCCACCGAAACTTAATGGTACAGTACAACCCCGCTCGAAGTACAGTGAAATCGCACAAGCGCTCTATCAATACACAGGTACACTGTACGGAGCTCCTCTGGCACTTTCACCGCTTAACTAATCTGAGCTGCACAATATTAAAGTGCGGAATGTAGGTGTGTAACGAGGACGTAATGAAAGAATCCTCTTGTAGCTAAAATAAATAGCAAAGGAATTGAAACAGAGGCTTATAATATAGAAACAAAGCATTAAATAAAAATACATCACGTTGCAGTCAATTTCTAATACGTTAACTCGGTTGTAGATTATGGCCACGTAAATCAAACGCTTTCTTTTATTACTCTGCACTTGTGAAATGAAAACCTCTGGGTTACAAAAATGACTTTCATCTCTGTAATGGAGTGCCGGAAGACAGCGTCACACTTCAATAAAGAGATTAGGATGCGCAAGCTTTGAAGCATTTCCTGAAAAAAACCAGGGACGGACTTTTGCAACTGCCTTCTACATGTGGGAAGCCATCCTCAAAAAGTGGTGGCAAGAAACCAAGCAGGCAAGTGCTCATGCGTACCCATTGCATCATATGCACAGTCAACCCTGATTTTCGCAAATCTTGTGAGAAAGCATTTTGCCAGTTTTCTTTTTAGAGCTTTGCTCTGAAATCATACGCGCTTGATTCCTTTCTAGATGGTAAACAATTCATGATATAGTGCGCCTATGATTTCTACCTTTTGCAGTATATACAACTCCCAAAAATTTATAGATTTTTCTGGTCAGCGAGATTTCATTTCAATGACCTTAAAAACCTTGGTCAACTATACTGGGTTTCCCATGTAACTCGCACCAAGGCTTATAAAAAAACAAGCAGCACTAGAGAAGTCGTACCTACTGCATATTAACGATAGTCATGTGCACTTGGAGGCAGTATATTTTCATAATGAAATATTATTTGACTGCTCTTTGTTAATGAACTCTTTAATTTTTTCTTCATTAGCAGAAATGGCAACTACAAAGTTGTAGGGCGCCTCAAATAGCTCCCGAATGAAGCATTTTTTTTCGTGCTAAATTACGCTTCATCGGTTTTTCCGAAATAAAACAAAAGCGCCCGAAACACTGGAAATATCAAATGGACGCGCGTCCGCACGCCGTTGCTGGTGCGTTCCCAAGCGACTGGCCAAGGATAAACGGCTTTTCTTGCAGCGGTGTCTGCCTGCAGGGAATCATGCTTTGTGATGGCCGCGGCAAGAGCGCACGGCGATGGCACGTTGATAAGCGCAGCGCAGTAGCGGGGAGGGGTAGGATAGACCACCAAACCCTGTACGATCACGCCATAAATGAGAGCAGCGTTGTTTACTTCGAACTTCGCTTGGGAGCGCTCGAGCAGCGGCGCGCGGACGCCCGTCCATTTCATATTTCCAGTGTTAATTAGCGAGCTTTTGTTTTCTTTCGAAAAAAAACGATGAAGCATAACTTAGCGCGATAAAAATGCTTGATTCGGGAGCTATTTCAGGCTCGCTACAACTTAGTAATTGTCGTTTTTGCTATTGAAGCAATGATTTAAAGGTTCAGTAACTAAACGCAATCAATTATTTTTTCATTATGAAAAATACTGGCTGTAAGCCCACACAACTATCGGTAATATCCGGTAGGTACGACTTCTCTAGTGCTCATGGTTTTTTTATAAACCTTGATGCCAGTTAAATGGGACACCCTGCATAATTGTGTACACACGCAGATTTACTGAGAGCAACAAGAAAATAAAAACTACGAGGTTCATAAAATGCCTTAGATGTTGCCAGAACAACCGTACTTCATTCACCTCACCTGCTTGTATTCCGTAAACTCCAGCTTGAGCTTCTGGATCTCCACCCGGTGGGCTGCAGATGTCCGATTCCACTTGTCCTGGTTGACCATGGTTCTGTTCCTGATGCTGTTTGCACGATCGGGATATTTGAGGATATCCAACGTGTCCATCAATTCACGGTCACAAGTGGAGACGCAGGCAATCGCGAGGGTGTGGCTGAAATAAACCTGACCTGTAGTAACAATACCAAGAAAGACAAATTGCAGTCAGATTAACAGCACAACCCAATATGTTCGGCGACGACGGTGCCAAGACTGGTTAAAGGAAGCTTAAAACACCTACTCCTTAACCATACATACTCTGGCATCATCTGTGCTCTATTCTCCCGCACACCTCGGCGTCAATAGACTATACGTCTCGGTACACCGTGGCTCACTGTCATAGTGGACTGCGCCTGTAAGCAACCCGTTCCTTATAAAAAAAGAAAACTTAAACGGAAAAGAAAGGGTAAGAAATGACCCGTTCAAGCCGAGACTCTAAACGTCAGCACATGAACCTTTACCCCGCGTTTATGTGCGCGAAAAGAAAACGAAAAGCTCGCTCGGCAACGCGAGGTGCGGGTGCTCGCGCAGTTGATTCCACGTTCCACAAGAAAAAATTCAACGGGGCAGGAACCTAGAAGGACTAGAAGGAGACCGCTTTGAATATAGCCAGAAAAAAATTTAAAAACGCCGTTGGACGCATCTGGAAGGCAAGTTACGTCGAGGGGATCTGATACTCTCCGGAGGCCACGGTCCCCCATATCAAAGGCAGTAAAGAGGCGTCCCGGCAAAGCGATTTCTTGTCAGCGCCCTTGAGAACAACGCAACACGGCATAGAACTGCTGAAAGTTAGAGCTCACTAACTCACAGCAGGCCCAACGGGGACCACCTCACGCCGGCTCACTGTGCCTTCGAAAGTACGCTGGTCGAAAATTTTGAGGAACACAAAATGGCGGCATTCGAAGGCGGCCCCATGAGCCCTGGTATAGTGCCAAAAGGGCGCCTGCTCCGATCGGCGCTGCGCTTACCTTCCGCTGTGTTGACGGCTGGCAGACTGCACTTGGCAGAGCAGACGACTGGCACGGAGACGGGACGTGAAACCTTCGGTGACCGTCTGAGCCGATGACCGGGCAACGAATCCAATGGGATCGGCGGAGCCAGCTGCGCGTGTGAACGAGACCGGTTGCCGTGCTTCTTCGTCTTCCAGCTGCATCGTGGACTCGTGCGCTCGAGCGAAATTTCTTCAACGGCCATTGCTTGCGCTTCGCTGCAGGCCGCAACGACGGCGACAACCTGTGGCTCCGTGAAGCCACAGGTTGTCTCTGCCACCAAATGAGCATCTTAAGTTACCCGAGAACGCAAATTCACACCGCCTTCTTCTGCAGGTACACAAACCATCTGTATGCTTGGCACCATCATCATCATCATCATCATCATCATCATCATCATCATCATCAGCCCATCTTATGTCCACTGCACGACGAAGGCCTCTGCCAATCCTCTCTATTCTTGACCGTCCTGCGCGAGCTGATTGCATTTAACGCCTGCGAATTTCTTGATTTCGTCCCCCCATCTTACTTTCTGTCGTCCGCGGCTACGCTTGCCCTCTCTTGATATCCATTCCAAGTTTCTAACTGTCCATCGGTTATCTATCCTTCTCATCACGTGGCCTCCCCACGTCCATTTGTTTTTCTTGACGTCGTTTATTATGTCGGCGACTCCTTGGCATGATTCGAATAATCCTGCTCAGAATAGGCCGCAGCCTTACGACAAACTGAGGTCCAGGGAAACATGGCATGTCAGCGTTACACTTTATGCATCGGTTTCCAGGAATGTTATTACGACCTATCGCTGCATTAGTCCTATAATACATATAAGTGCAGTAAATATTTTTAAACTATATTGAACAGTACATGTACGGGAGCGGAATAGATTTGTACGTTGAATGTCCCAAATACACTGTCTACATCTTTCGATAGTCAAAGGCACATATACTCATATATCAAAAAACTAATGAAAGAGGCACTATTGACGCAAGGCTACTGAAACATCGAAGCTTATGGCCGCTTACCTCGCAAAGTTTTTTAATATAGAGGGCTATCTGTGTCTTAGTTTGCAAAATACACCTCTCTAATCAAAAAAGATACTATAGGATACACTCTATTAAGGTACGGCATAACAGCATATGGTCATGTGCAGCGCGTTGGAAAACGATTGCCCCCTCTATTATACACACTGTCCTTCAGATCATTAGCAATGACCTGCACTTTAATGCCAAATATGTTTTCGAAGCCGTGTATGTGCCGAACTTTAATCGCGTTCTGGTGCAAACTGTCGTATCAATGCACTTTCGGGGAAGTAATTACAAGATCGTCTATACGTTTCAGCCCGGTGTGCGCGTACAAACAATCATTTCCTTATATTCATGTGCACTAGATATGGCCAGAGAGTGCGAGGTGAAAATTTGGGGACCCTTAAGCTTCGCCTTTAAGAGTTCAGTGCATACTTATTAATATGTGTTGTTACACACACACGCGCGCTCAGTGCATACTTATTAATCAGTGCATACTTATTAATCAGTGCATACTCAGTGCATACTTGTTAATATGTGTTGTTACACACACACGCGCGCTCAGTGCATACTTATTAATCAGTGCATACTCAGTGCATACTTGTTAATATGTGTTGTTACACACACGCGCGCGCTCAGTGCATACTTATTAATCAGTGCATACTCGGTGCATACTTGTTAATATGTGTTGTTACACACACACACACGCGCGCGCGTGCGCGCGACGTATCGATAGTAATGGTAGAGGTTTTCAATCTTTTAACAGCACTTTTATATCAAGTTCATGAAAATATTGTACGGTGATGTAGTCACATGGTCCTGTATTATGAAGTGTGCGTAGGCGTGACACTTTTATTCGTAAATGGTCACATTCTGTCGTCCTTCTCGCGTTAACTATCTGGCAGCTGTTCGATTTGTTCTTCTGGAATCCTCTTCCGGCCAACCGCAACAAGCATCGCCTTATGGTCGGTGAAATGGCAAACGGCACGTTGTCCAATAGTATTTGCTGTTTGTTTGATATATGTTCCCTGTCCCTAAACGGCGGAACCATATAGGCTCTGCTGTAGTCACATGGCCTCCGAGATGGCGGGCGCACCCGCCATCTCGGAGGCCATGGTAGTCGAGACATGTTTTTCACAATGTCTCACAGATGGCCGCACATTATCTAATGTTTGTTTAATGTGTTCAGTAAAGTTTATTCCTCCTACATATAGCCGAATTGGCTTACTTTCGTCCTGACACCTGCCGAACAAAATGCGTTACGGAGGCTCCTTCCGCTACATGACATTTATGTAGTGTTTTTTGCGAAGTCGTTCCAAGTAACATCGTGGCTTTGTCATCTTGACCGACAGCATAGATATAGGAAAGGCGTTTCATCGCCATTTTCAGAATCTTTTTGCTTTAAGGACAGTGAAAATGTCATGTTTTAAATAACTCTTCCTCAGTCGTATGCCCCGGCTGTCGGAAGAAGTAAAGGCTTCATTAGAGGGACCAATATCAGAAGAGGAGGTTATTTGTGCAATCGACAGCCTAAATTCGGGAAAGTGGCCTGGACCAGACGGCCTTTGTACTGCTTGGTACAAGACCTTTAAAAATTACCTGTCACCAGTACCTGCAGCTGTATATAATGATGCTTATGAACTAAAGATGCTACGGCTATCATTTGGTCGTTCTCACACCATACTTATTCCGAAAACGGAGGAAAAAGAAAAACTGAAGCAAGTCTCATCTTATAGACCTATCTCATTAACAAACTGCGATTATAAAATACTTATGAAAGTTTTGGCTTGTCGAGTCCAGTCTGTAGTTTCAAGACGTTGTTGGACCCCATCAGACCTGCGGTATTCCTGAAAGAACTATATTTACCAATATTCATAAGATGAGGTGCGTGCTGGAGTGCTCCGATGCGTTACAAGAAGGTGTTGCGGTAATGCAGTTAGACCTCGAAAAAGCTTTTAATTGCGTCTCACATGAGCTGTTGTGGTCCGTGCTCCAATGTATCAACTTCGGCCGCGTGATCGCTGACGGGGTGGTCATGGCGTACAAGAATTGCTCTACCAGTCTGAAATCCAAACTAGAAGAGAAGCTCATGGGAAGATGGATGCTTGAATCGATGAACAAATCGCAAAATACGATTCCCTGACGAAGACAAGTCCGCTTGTCGAAACGTTGGCTCCTGCGACATTCCCTCTTCTAAATCGTATTTTGCGATTTCTTCATCGATTCTACCAGGCTGGTAATCAATCAGATATTGGGCGCTCCAATTATTATCATGCGTTCCGTGCGTCAGGGCTGTCCACTCAGCCCTCTTTTATTTGGCATTTATATAGAAACGTTGTGCCTGGCTATCATTGAAAGCTAAGCTGTCAGAGGCTCTAAAGTGCAGTCTTCTGAAGTGAAACTGCTGGCTTATGCAGACGATGTGGCTGTGTGCTGCAAGGATAAGAAAAGCGTCGAGAATACTGTCAAAACAGTAATTAAATTTGGGGACGTTACAAACAGCTTCGTTAATTGGCGGAAGTGCCTGGGGTTTTGGCACGGTCAGTGGCCGTCTGCACCAGACTTGTTCGCTAATGTCAAATGGGTGACTACACCTGTTAAGTATCTAGGCGTGCCGCTTGATGCTTATAAGCAGAATGACGAGTACTGGATGCAGCAGACTAAGGAGGCGAAGGAAAAAGCCAGAAGATGGAATGCAGGTCAGCATTCAATATTTGCTAGAGCCACAATATGTAACATTTCCTTGGTTGCTAAGGTATGGTATGTCATGCAAGTCCTCCATTGCTCCCGTGCAAACGTGCAAAAGTTACAAAGAGTACTTGCGGTCTTCGAGTGGGGCTCAAGCTGGGAACGATGCAGCCGGACTAATCTTTTCAGACGTGTGAAAGACGGTGGAATAGGCCTGGCGCACCTTTTCATAAGGCAGATTGCCAACAGGTTTTTATTTTTTTCGAGATGTGGAAGATGCCTTCTTACGCACGATGTGCCAGTTAAGGCTCCGACACGCACTTCCTCAGTTTGTAGTCAGAATAGAGAGCATGCCGGGTTCAGTACGTGGGTTCTTTAAGGAGATTATTGATAGTGTGCGCTTTTTGAGCGTTCGTGTTTCGAATGAGTACCTGTGGAGTATTGGGCGCAAAAAACTGTATAATGATGTACGTGACACTATCTTGCCTGTTCCAATGTACAGGGCCATTTTCAGTGGAGGCCCTGGTCTTGACGTATTGAAGCGTGTCAAAAAGATGCCAGTCCAACCTACAACGAAAACGTTCTTCTTCAAGCTCCATACGGGCACGTTATCGGTTAAAACTTTCATGGAACAGCGAGGACTTTTCTTACCATGAGGCACTGCCTGTCTAATCTCTAAAAAGCCGGAAGATATAGACCACGTTTTCATTCATTGCTGGGAAGGCGTGTATTTTTGGGATGTCCTTCAAAGAACACTGAAAAAGGAATTTCCAATTGATCCCCATGGTATAAGGTACTTGGCGATAAAAAGTCATGATGGATTACCCTACGACCTGATAATGCTCACGGGCCTCCACTGCTTATGGCGCTCCAGAATGGCCGGGTACCATTGCGAACCTGATGCCCAGCCAGCACGTATATATTTTCGACGGTGCATGGCACGATACATTGAGGAATTGAAGCAGCAAGAGTGTGTGCCTCAGTGGCTCAGCCAGATCGAACCTCTGACTGCTTTAAAGGAGTTTTGAATGAAGTGAAAAAGTGATCGCTTCAAGTGAGACTCAATTTTTGTTCACCTTTCTGCTTAGTTTTGTAGTCAAGTAACCACGTTTTACTGTGTCTGGTAACAAAGAAAAAAAAAACATCGTGACTTTGTGCTAGGACACCTGCTTGCCACGCAAACGGCCCGGGTTCGGTTCTCAGTGGCACCGAAAATTTTTATTTGCATCTTTCTCAATTTTTCGGACACGGACGATTTTTCACTCACAAGCGACGCCGACACCGACGGCGGAATTTCTGCGAAACGAGCTCTCTAACGCTATCGCTTTAAAATGTCAACTGATAAAAGTGCTGAGATGTACGTGCGCTTCTCGTCCGTTATTGAACACGCAGTTTAGCCTGGATATATAAAATCTGGACATGAAGACATCTTTCCAACACGAAACTTCATTAACGACCTCTTGGGAATCTCTTTCAAAAATACAGGATTGCATTGCCCCTGTGTAAGCGGCCTAGATTTGCGCGATTCCGTGACTTTGAATTCGTCAACAGAAGCAAGGGAAGTGTTTGACTGCCTCCACGATGGTTGGCGTTGGGACCAGACGCTCTCCAGGCTTGGTGCGGCATAGAGCGACTGAGGCGCAGCCTTGCGCGGTGCCTTCTTCCATTCCTTCGAATACTCACGAAGCTTGGCATCGCTGCGCTTCGCATTGAAACGTATTTCTCCACTTCCTGGGCTTCGTAGTCTGAGCTCTCGTTCCCACTGTGGTCTGCGGTGTCCTCATCAGCATCGGTACTCTTTTCAGTCTCCTCTTCCTCACTAAACAATCAGACACAAATAGAGGTAAAATATGTAGTTAATTCTACTCAAACCAGCTAGGCGGAAGAATGTCCACAAGAGAAAAACTGTCGCACAACAAATTTATTGCGATGCAGATCGAGTAAACTGCGTTCTAGTACAAACATTCACAAATATGCCGCTAATTTCACACATGTGGAAAGTGGTGCAAGTTATTCAACAAATACCAATCAACTCAGGGGTGCTCTTATCACCTACATTTCCTATTGTAACCGGTGGACCGAAATTGAGTGTGATGTTTCAAAAATACTTATGCTGTTGCCACGATGAAGAATGCAGCAATCAAACTGGAAATAACACCCTTTACTACGTCAACTTGTGCCTAGCAAATTAATAATCTCAGTACAAAGAAGCAGAGCTTACAGCACCACGATGATGGCAAGCATAGTTACTGGTTGTGAACTATAGTCTCTTCAATAAAGAAGCTCTGATTTCATACATGCATAAATGCACATTCGAATGTTATCGGTCACGTTTGTGCAACTTGTAGAGTTTACTCAGCTATAATGCGAGCAATATGAACAAACCAATGTAAAACATTCGAGAATTTTTTTTTGTGCACCCAAGCGCGACCACGCAGCGAGTGGTAACATGTTCCTCTATGGTCAAGATGGAGGCTTGAATCGATGAAGAAATCGCTAAACACGATATAGAACAGAGAATATCGCAGGAGCCAATGTTTCGAAAAGTGGCCTTCCCTTTGTCAAGGCGGCGACTGCCTTCTCCAGCGTTCGTTTATGTACGCCATTGCGCGCTCTCCCTCGTCCACAGAAGGACAGTAGAGCGGCACGTGCGAACAACAAACGAAAAAGAAGAGGGGGGGGGGGGGGGGCTCCGCCCAAGGCTGCGAATCAGGCGCTCTATCCCACACCAAGCCTGGAGAACATCTTGTCCCAATGCCAACCCTCAAGAAGGCCGTCTCGCACTTGTTGGGTCTCAGGGAATTTGGGTCACAGGTGTTAGCATGAGTAATATGCATGGCAAGAACTACAGCTTCCAAAGTATCCGCTCATGGTACATATCTTGGAAATACATGTTGCGCGCAGAGCTAGAAAGCAGGATAAAGAAATACACATAGGCTAGGTACAGGCATTGCACCCATCGCATGTGTGCCCCCCTCCCCCCCCCCCCACCACCCGCGCGGCACCCACAGTGCATTTCACTGAAACCTTGTTGCTAAAAATGTGACTACACTATTTAACGCCCTTGTTCCCGTCGAACTGGATGGGGAACTGCACCTGAAGGTAGACTTTCGGGGAGAAACATTGTTAGGTTATACATGCCTTACCCTTCTGTCGTCTTTGTTAACCCTCCACCGTATTAAATGTACTCAAGGGTTCCCTTTCAACGGTTTATGCCTGTAGGTTGGAGGGTAATGAACTTGTATATGAGATACGATTTCCTGTACATTCTGTCCCTCGGCGAGCGCATGTTTGCCTCGAGTATGCAGAGTTTGAGTTCGTCAATATTATGACCTGGCAATATTAAAATGCTGCGCCACTGTCTGCGGAAGGTTATTCGCGGTGTCCGCGCGGTGCCCCTTTAATCTAACAATAATTGGTTGACCACTTTCGCTTATGTATTCCTTGCGACAGTGTGAGCATTCCTGTCTGTAAATAACGTTTGAGCTAGTGCAAGTGACACTTGATTTTATGTGATGGGCCATAGTCACTTGGCGCGCTTTTAACTTTCAGGTCATTTTGAAAATGCTTATGCTTGCAAGTCTTACATCTGGGACGGGAGCAAGTTATTACGGAGGCGGTGCGCTGAAGGTCTACTTTTACATGTTTGACTTGCTCTCGAGAATTGATGTGAAGTAATGCGTGATTTTATTTATTTTTTTTTGCACGTGCCCCTCTTCTTCTCCTGTCCTTCTGTGGACCGGGGAGAGCGTGCAATGGCGTACATAAACAAGCGCTGGAGAAGGCAGTCTCCGTCGCGACGAAGACAAGTCTACTTGTCGAACAATCGCTCATGCGGCATTTCTTGTTCTAAATTGTGTTTAGCGATCTGTTCATAGAACATGTTTATAGGTTATGGACAGTAGAAACTCAGGCCTTACACAAGATGAAAACACATAGGCATGTCATTATCGAAGTGGCTGGCGTGACAGCAACGTATATGAGCTCATCAGCCTACTTCAGGTATCTCTGGATGAGATGATCGACGTCGTCGGCAGTGTCGGAGTCGCCACGGCCGAACCGCGCCACAGATGCTTGTTCAGCAAGGAGCTCCGTGTACTTGGCGATGAGCTGCTCTATCATCTCTTCGAGGTCTTCGTTCCTTTTGTGGAGATAGTCCCCAGTCTGGAGCAGGGAGCTCTCATGGTACATGTCGTTCACCTTCTCAGTGCCATCTTTACCCATGCGTTTGCCCTGCAGATGGAAGTGACAGTACCCCCGGCGCACCATTTTTTCGTTTCAGGCAGATACAAAATAACTCATTTACGACTTACAGGTGCACGTCGAAACAACATTGCTAAGCTCTGCTTCGACATCTGTGTAAATTACGTCAAAGAGCTCACGTGAATCACAGCTCCATCTGTACTCTGATGGTGCCACGCGAACTCACTGGAACAGTACAGCCCCGCTCGCAATTATAGTGAAATCGATAGGACGCAAGTGCTCTGTCAATACACAGGTACACTGTACGGAGCTTCTCTGGCACTTTCACCGCCTAACTCATCTTAGCTGCACCATATTAAAGCGTTGAATGGAGGTGTGGAATAAGGATGTCATGAAAAATCAAACACCTTGTTATATTAACTGTGCTTGTGAATCAAAATCCTAAGTTACAATAATGGCTTTCATCTCCGCAGTGCAGTGCCGGAAAGCAGCGTCACACTTCAATAAAGAAATTAGGATGTGCAAAGTTTGAAGAATTTCCTAGAAAAATAACCAGAGACGTACTTTTGCAACTGCCGTCTACATGTAGGAAGCCATCCTCAAAAAAGTGGTGGCAAGAAACCAAGCAGGCGACTATCCATACATATTTACAGCATAGTATGCACAGTCAACCATGACTTTCGCAAATCTTGTACGAAAGCTTTTTGCCAGTTTTCTTTTTACACCTTTTCTTTAAAACCCTAAATGCTTGGTTCCTTTATAGCTGGTCAAAAATTCATGATATAGTGCGGCAACCATTTCTACCTTTTGCGGTATACACAACTGCCAAAATTTATATAGATTCTTCTGGTCCGCCAGATTTCATTTCAATGACCTTAAAAACCTTAGCCAACTATACAGGGTGCTATACTATTTAACTCGCATCAATGTACATAAAAAAGCCAATAGCACTAGAGAAGTCGTTCCTGCTGCATATTAACGATAGTCATGTGTCCTTACAGGGAGTTTTTTTTTGTCATAAAGAAACAGTAATTAATTCATTGTTTTTAAGAACTGAACTTCTTAACTATTCCTTTAATCGCCAAAACGTCAATTGCAAAGTTCTAGGGCACCTCAAATAACCCCTGAGTCAAGCATTTTTGTCGTGCTAAGTTATGCGTCATCGTTTCTTCTGAAAGAAAACAAACGCGCGCGAAACACTGGGTATATGAAATGGACGCGCGTCCGCGCGCCGCTGCTCGAGCGCTCCCAAGCGACTTGCCAAGGGTAAACGGCTTTTCTTGCGGCGGAGTCTGCGTGATTCATGCTATGTGATGGCCGCGGCAAGAGTGCGCGGTGATGGCACGTTGATGAGCGCAGAGCAGTAGCGCGAAGGGATAGGATATACCAAGAAGACCTGTACGATCACGCCATAAATGAGAGCAGCGTTGTTTACATCAAACTTCGCTTGGGAGCACTCGAGCAGCTACGCACGGACGCGCGTCCATTTCATGTTTCCAGTGTTAATTCGCGAGCTTTTATTTCCATTCGAAAAAAAACGTTGACGCATAACTTAGCACGACAAAAATGCTTGATTCCGGGGCTGTTTGGGGCGCCCCACAACATCGCAATTGCCATTTTTGCGATTGAAGCAGTAATTCAAAAGTTCAGTAAATAAAACGATCAAATAATGTTTCATTACGAAAAAATACCGCCTGTAAGTACACAACACTGTCGTTAAGATGCAGTGGGCACGACGTCTCCAGTTTTCATGTTTTTTTTTTTATAAACCTCGGTGCGAGTTAACTGGGACACCCTGTATTATTGTCTACAGACATAGAATTACTGAGAGCGAAAAAAAAGAAATGTGAGGTCCATAAAAGGCCTGATATGTTACCAGAACAACTGTACTTTTTGACCTCACCTGCTTGCATTCCATCAACTCCAGCTTCAGCGCCTGGATCTCCAGCCGGTGGGCGGTAGATGTCCGATTCCACTTGTCCTGGTTGACCATGACTCTGTTCCTGATGCTGTTTGCACGATCGGAAGATTTGAGGATGTCCACCGTGTCCATCAATTGACGCTCCCAACTGGAGACGCAGGCAATCGGGAGGGTGTGGCTGAAATGAACCTGTCCCATGAACAATGCGCAGTGAAGAACTCTATATCAGCATAAACCAGTCTAGTAACAATACCAAGAAAGACAAATTGCAGTCAGATTAACAGCACAAATGAATAGGTTCGGCAACGGCGGTGCATAGACTGGTTAAAGCAAGCTTAAAACGCCGACTACTTCTTAACCATAATCTGGCATCCTCTGCGCTCTATTCTCCGGAACACCTAGGCATCAATAGAGTATACGCCTTGGCACACCGTGAATCACTGGTATAGTGGACTGCGCCAGCAAGCAACCCGTTCCTTTTAAAAAAAGAAAGCTTAAAAGGAAAAAATGGGTGAAAAATGACCCGTTCAAGCCGAGGCTCAAAACGTCAGCATGCTTGATTCCGTGGCTATTTGAGGCGCCCTACAACCTTGTAATTGACATTTTTGCGATCGAAGGAGTAATTAAAAAGTCCAATAAATAAACTTAATTCGAATAATGTTTCATTATGAAAAAAAAACTGGCTGTAAGTACACACAACTATCCTTAATATGCAGTAGGTACTACTTCTCTAGTGCTCATGGTTTTTTTTTATAAACCTTGGTGCGTGTTAAATGGGACACCCTGTATTATTGTGTACACACAAATAATTACTCAGAGTGAAAAAAAGAGAACTATGAGACCCATAAAAAGACTGATATCTTGCCAGAACAACCGTACTTCATTCACCTCACCTGCTTGTATTCCGTAAACTCCAGCTTCAGCTTCTGGATCTCCACCCGGTGGGCTGCAGATGTCCGATTCCACTTCTCCTGGTTGACCATGGTTCTGTTCCTGATGCTGTTTGCACGATCGGGATATTTGAGGATAGCCAACGTGTCCATCAATTCATGGTCACAAGTGGAGACGCAGGCAATCGGGAGGGTGTGGCTGAAATGAACTTGTCCCATGTCCAACTTGTCCAACACGTGCAGTGAATAACTCAATATCAGCATAAACCAGTCTAGTAACAATACCAAGAAAGACAAATTGCAGTCAGATTAACTGCACAAACCAATATGTTCCGCAACGACGGTGCCAAGACTGGTTAAAGCAAGCTTAAAATCCCAACTACTAATTAATCACACTTTGGGATACTCTCTGCCCAATTCTGCGGAATACCTCGGCGTCAATTAGACTATACATCTCGGCACACCGTGCCTCACTGGCATAGTGGACTGCGCCAGCAAGCAACCCGTTCCTTATAAAAAAAGAAAGCTTAAACGGAAGAAAGCGGAACAAATAACAACCCGTTCAAGCCCAGACTCAAAACGTCAGCATCTGCACCGTTAAGGCGTGTTTCTGTGCGCAAAAAGAAACGGAAAGCTCGCTCGACAGCGCGAGGTGCGGGTGCTCGTGCAGTTGATTCCACGTTACATGAAAAAAAAATCAACGGTGTAGGAACCTAGAAGGACTAGATTGACCCGGACACCGCTTTCAATATATAGAGAAAAATATATAAAAAACGGCGTTGGACGCATCTCGAAGGCAAGTTACGACGGGGTGATCTGATACTCTCCGGAGTCCTCGGTCCCCCATATCAAAGGCAGTAAAGAGGCGGCCCGGCGAAGCGTCTCCTTGTCAGCGCTCTTCGGAACAACGCCACAGCTCATAGAACTGCCGAAAGCTAGAGCCCACTAACCCACAGGCCCAACGGTGACCACCTCGAGCCAGCTCAATATGCGTTCAGGTATACGCTGGTCGAAAATTATGAGGATACACAAAGTGGCGGCGTTCGAAGGCGGCCCTATGAGCCCTGGCATAGTGCCAAATGGCGCCTGCTCCGATCGGCGCTGCGCTTACCTTTCGCTGTGTTGGCGGCTGGCGGACTGCACTTGGCAGAGCAGACGACTGGCACGGAGACGGGACGTGAAAGCTATGGTGACCCTGTGAGCCGATGACCGGGCAACGAATCCAATGGGATCAGCGGCGCGAGCTGCGCGTCAGAGCGAGACCGGCTGATGATGATGATGATGATCCTGTAGACCTACCCTGCTTACCTACCAGGGCTTTTGGCCACGAGCTATTTAATAATTATGTTTTGATTTAAATGATTGAAAGGAACAGATAAAAAAGGAGGAGTATTTAGAGGGAATTTATTTAGTGGAATTGTGAATGTTAACTATTCAAACCAGACCGGCTACCATGATTCTTCGTCTTCCACCTACAACGTGGACGCGTGCGCCCGAGCGTAATTTCTTCAGTGGCCATTGCTTGCCCTTCGCGGCAGGCGACACCGTCGGCGACTACCTGTGTCTTCGTGAAGCTCGGCACCAAATGGGCATCTAAAATTAGCCGAGAACGCAAATTTGCACCCCCTTCTGCTGCCGGTACACAAGCTGTATGCGTGCGTCGCATGATTCGAATAATACTGCTCAGAAAGAGCCTTGTGCCGCAACCTTACGACAAACTGAGGTCCAGGGAAAGATTTCATGTGAACGTTACTGTTTATACGTTAGAATCCAAGGTCTTATTACGACCTGTCTCAACATATTTCCTCTAATACATATATATGCACTAAGGATTTTTGAAACTACTCTTAACAGTACATGTACGGGAGCGGAATTGGTTTACACCGTTTGAATGTCTCAAATATACTGCTTACAACTTTTATTAGTCAAAATTCACCTATTAGTTCAATGTAAAAAATTTTGCAGTGGCTTAGCTCGTCTATGCCAGATTATATGTAGCGTTAGCCAAGGTTCAGCTGATTATTCTTAGCTTTCCTGGTTGTCTAGGATTAGCTTGATTATCATGCTTACTGCTACTTCAATGACACACACACACACGGTATAGACCTTTCCTATAGAGCCCTCCTGGGCGCCGCCATGATGTGCCGCTAGCGACGACAATAGCGGCGGCGCCATCTTGGGCTGTTTGCTCGCCGGGCTCTCCGTGCGGGCGCGTGCATTCGTTGTGTGGTTTCAGCAAGATCTGGCTTTCGCTCTTTGTAAACATCGAGGAGTCGTTAGGTAGGTTCATTTGTGAGTATGTGGGACCTGACTGATAAGCAGGAGAGTTGCCATCGGCATTGTTTCGCGTGTTATTGCGCGGGCAAAGGCGGGATCAGCGGGGCCGGTCGGTAGCAGTAAACTTGGGAAACCGGGAACATTGTCGCTTCATCTTTGTTTGAGTTACCGTTGTAAGATTGCTCGTCTCGTAGCAAAAATACTGTTGCTTTTACTAACAATGATGCCACTCATTAAGACGAGAGCCTTAATGTCTCAATTAGAGTAACCTTAAAGGAGTACTGACACGATTTTTCGGCAGCTCAAAATGTACACTTTTCGTTTTCTAGCCATGTATTGTTAACGCCCTCCGCACACGGAAGCCAGGAAACACGTACAAAATATTTTAGTTTGGTTTTAACGTTTTCGTCGCCCAGCACTGCACGCCAGCCCCAGTGCAATAGACACTACGATGACGTATGAGCGCAGTCTATAAAAACCGCCGATATCGCTGTCAGGGTCACTGGACGACCGTGAAATTGTCGTTGTTTGCGTGCCCCGCGTGTAATTGACTACAGACGACAGAGTTGCAGCGACACTATCACGAATTTCTGTCCCTACGTGACTCAGACTTCGTCCAACGATGTTGATACGTCACTAGGAAACCGCCCCCTCGAAATCGAAACCGAAAGTGGGCTTTTAAGGAAGCCGTATTAAAAATATATTCATTGTCTTGCGAGACACCATCATACTCTTTTTGGGGTTCTCCACGCCAGTGCTTTCACTTACAGCAATAATGTTTCAGTCACCTTAAAAGAGGGTGGTTCCGAAATTATGGAAAATTATCACAACAAACGATGCCTTGAGAAATAAATGACTAATCACGTAACACGATATATCAAGGGAACCCTTAATTTAACGCGGACATGACTCGGGCATAATCAGCATGATAGCCGGGCTTTTAAGTCCTGCTCATGACTATAACTATGAAAGGAGCATGTCCAGAAATCAGCGATTGAAAATCGCTAATGTTTGTAAGTCACACAAGGTAGGTTAGAGTGGTTACGATAATGAGAGTGCACCGTGATAATTACCAAATCACGATCAAAGAATGACCTGATTTTGCAAAGCATGTTATTAATGACACATGATACAAGGAAAAGCTTGAAACTTTAAGAAGGCGGCCGAGATGGGTGTCAAACGAAAGGTGAATCTCGAAGGATGTGATATTGGTCATAGCCATGTTCATGACATGACATGATGTTCTCATGTCATGCTATGACATGAGCATGACTCTGGAAACATAATACTATTGGAAGGGGATCGATATGAATGTCAAACAAAAGGTGCATGTCGAAGAATGTAATATTCATTGTAGTCATGTTCATATGCTCATCTCATATCATGACCTGAGCACATCAAGTCATGTTCATGACATGACGATGTGCTCAGGTCATGATATGAGATGAGCATATCTCTGCAAACACAAAACCACTGCAAGGGGATCGATATGGGTGTCAAACAAAAAGTGCATGTCGAAGAATGTAATATTGGTCATAGTCACGTTCATGACATGACATGATGCGCTCATGTCATGAGCATGACTCTGCAAAAACAAATGTAAAGGAAGGAGGTCAGGGTGGGTGTCAAACGAGATACAGGTCCAGAGACGCGAGCTAGTCACGTTCATGACATGACATGATGTCCTCATGTCATGCTATGACATGAGCATGACTCTGGAAACATAATACTATTGGAAGGGGATCGATATGGGTGTCAAACGAAAGGTGCATGTCGAAGAATGTAATATTGATCGTAGTTACGTTCATGACATGACATGATGTGCTCATGTCATGAGCATGAATCTGCAAAAACAAATGTAATTGAAGGAGGTCAAGATGGGTGTCAAATGAAAGATACAGGTCCAGAGACGCGAGTTAGTCACGTTCATGACATGAAATACATGATATGACATGAGCATGACGAAGCAAAAATTAACGGGAAGAGGTCAAGATCGGTGCCAAACGAAAGATACAGATCGACAGAGGCGATACGAGTTAGTCATGTTCATGACATGAAATACGTAATATGACGTGAGCATGACAGAGCGAAAATTAACGGAAGGGGCTGAAGATGGGTGTCAAAGGAAAAGTAAATTTCGAGGGATGTGATGTAAGATATAATCATGCTCATGACATCGCTTTCATGAAATGACATGAGCGTCATTATGCAAAAGGGGTTTCGATACCGGTTGTAAAAAGAAAGGCACAGGAGGAGATGTGATACGAGTTGTGTCATGAAAATTACTATGATATGGTCATGGCGCAACATGATTATGACTCGACATGAAAGCTTTAGGGGGTTGAAATGGGTGTCAAACTAAAGGTACAGCTTGAGGGATGTGATATCTTATAATCCTGTTCATGACACGACATCATCGTGGCTCGATGTGGTCATTACTCAACATAACGACAAAACTCAATAAGTAGTGCAACGGCGTTCGGACACTGATAATAAAGCAAGTAAACTTAAACAAGGTGTGACAGTCAGTCAGTAAATGCCACAAGTATATCTGTGTGCATAACATCGTAAAAATGTTGTGGCATGATGTATAAGCCATGGCATATGTGCGGCATTTACTCAATTGAAACCAGCGCTAGATAGCTACTCTTGGCTAGAGTTCCTTCAACTGTCGGCTATTGTGTGCTGACTTTCTGTTTAATGAATAACGTTGGCTCCCACGGATTTTTTTCTTTGTTCTGGATTTTTTTTGTTCTAATCGGGCTTCCCATTTATCGCACTCATGGTCAAGAAGCAATCATTCGGCTCCGTTCTCGCAACCTAGTTCATTATCGACTTCCGTCGAGCTCCCCACTTTTTTTTTTCTTTTGAAGGAAGCATCCGCGTCTCATGAAGTGCTGAGCACGTTTGCCGTTCAACAAAACATGCCCACCTGGTTTGCACTGTACAGGCCGGAGGCATACAGCAGCAAGGACAAGAGCAACAAAAAAAAAGAAAAAGGAATGTCCGTACTAAGACCCCTTGCTTTGGTAGTATCGTGAAACGCGTTTAGCTCTCATGGTTGAAGCTAATCAAGTAGGGAGAGAATGAAAGGAGAAATCTGGGACATTCGCACCATATGCTAAGACCGTCACTGACTGGGCTTGAGGGGGTGTTGGCGGTATTAGCGTTAGACCACGTGGGAACATGAGCGGTGCGGCGTTTTGGCACGAGTAGGTCTGCGCAGCCGCATTCCTCCTGCGCAACGTTGTGCTTACTGCACAGCTGTTTACGTGCAGAGTTTCTTTTCTTCTGGTTGTACGTGCAACCGTAAACAATGCAGTGATGCCCTGTCGAGAGACATTTTAAATCGCTCTAGTGAGCGAAAAACAGCGCGCACACCGTGCAAGCACGGCAAAACGTATGGGCGGCTCGGCGCAACAAACAGCCCGACGAAGGGGGGCGTGGCGCGGAGAGACCTCTCCCTCGCGCTAGCAGACGACAAAAACAGGTTCCTGCTCGCCTGTGCGAGAGTGCCGATGGAAAGGTCTATACGCATTATACGACACATGTATATTTATTTTTGCTCAATGTCAGGTTGCTTCTCTATTGCCACAAAGACGGCTCTCTCCTCCATGGTTATACCACACTGGCAAACGGCAGCCAGCCGGTCTAACAACTGGCTAAGCCTCCCTGTCCTTACGATTTTCGTTTTCCTCCTCCTCCTCTCCCCCTGTATGTATACCCCCACTGATACGTCTCCGCATGCGCGCAAATTGAGATGCGCTATCCGGCAGCTCCGGCACTGTCAGACGGCGACTGAACAACTGAGGCGCACAGCTGCGCGCGCGCCGGCGCGTCTGCCGCGACACTCACGTCACTCTTCTGGAATGCGCAGACCGGCGAGGCGCGCGCTGCGGCGGCGGAGTGCGCGGGGGCGCCGGCTCATCTGCGCCAGGTGTGTGCCATCACTGCTCCTCGCGCATGCGCAGCGCGGCTCTCGGTCGCGCACGCGAAACTGCTCCTAGCTCGGCTAGTGTAGCTAACGCTACAAAAATAAAGGAACATGCTCTTGTGGCGCAGGGATACTAACCCCCGTATTCTTAAACGCTCCTCGACTCGACCCTTCACTCGAAACGCTTCTTGAGGGCAGGCAGGCAGGCACAGAACTTTATTTTTGTCCTGGCTTCTTGAGGGCGGTTTTCCAATTCACAGATCGCCCTCCACTCGAAGCGTTCCTCGACTGGAGGAAATCTCGAGCGTTTTACTTGAGATAGTTGAGGTAGGGCCAGAGCTACCTTGAACCTTTCCTTGAGTGAAGTATCATGGCGGATTACGCTTCGTTTGTCGACTATGTGCTCCGCGTCGGCGAGCTGTTTGACGGCGTAGAAAACTGCGTAGGCATACTACGACGACAGTTGAGGGACCGGATACATCCAATGGAGCACTACAGCGACAGCGAATTTCTGGCGCGCTATCGCTTCACGAAGTGCAGCGTGAAGAAGCTGCTTGACTGCTTGCCCCTTGAGGAGAGCTGCAGCAACCGTGGCCACCCTCTTCCACCAATGACGCAGCTTCTGATTGCGCTGCGCTTTTATGGAGCAGGCACGTTTCGAGTAGTAGCGGGCGACCTGGTGAATGTGTCTCAGCCGACAGTTAGCCGCATCATCGAACGTGTGTCGCGGGTGATCGCGAAGTATTTGTTCCCATCCGTCGTGAAGTTCCCCGACACCGATGACGGGTTCCGTGAGACAATGGTCGAATTCCACCGAATTGCCAAGTTCCCCGGGGTGACAGGGTGCATAGACTGCACCCACATCCGTATAAAAGCGCCACATCCGTATAAAAGTATCTCCCAGGCACTGTCCTTAGCGCGCTTGGACACGTTGTCGGTGTTTCTGTTTTCATTTGCCGATCTGTGGCGCGTCACCAAATTACACAGTAATTCGCACTCTTCGCGCGTGTAAACGAACCTCCGTGCGGTCGTCTTACCGCCGTCGCGCGTGACGCTGTCGTCCGTGCTCATGTCGCCGTCTGTCAGGGCAAGCAGGACGCCAGGAGAGAGAGAGAGCTCTTTATTGAAAGGCAGAGAATTTAGCCGGCGTTGAAATATCGCTGGCATGCTACTCTGCGTGGCGAGGGAGTTTGGGGAGCGAAAGAAGTGCAAGAGACAGTGAAAAAGAAAAGAGAAAAAAAGTTGGGCTTTGTGTTTCTGACTATGATGCCTAATTGCGTCCAAAGATAGTTAACGCTTTCACCGACCCGCAGTGATGTGATAGGATGTGTTGCATGATGGGTGAGTGATGGTGACGACGGAGATAAAGTTAAAGTCTATCGAGTTGTCCTATACTTTTTAAATATGTAAACAAAAAGTCCATTGCACGTCTCTGTTGTGTGGGGCAAGCTAAGGGGGCCTAAAACACACTGAGGTGATAAAGGGAGCTTGTGTAAGTGACTGCATGCAATGTTCATAGAGCGCACGCTCATCACTCGTTCGCTCTGCATTCAAATAAAATATGCTTCTACGGTTTCAGTAGAGCCACAGTTGCTGCAGTGTGGGCTTGTCTCCTGATGGAAGCGGTACCGTAAGTCGTTTGAATATGCAATGTTCAGCCGTAGTCGATGATACAAAGTTCCAAGATGTCGAGGAATGTTGGATTGTAGTTTTGATTTGGGATATGGGTCGACTGAGTATAAGAAAGTGTGATGATGTGTCGGTAACTTCCATAGCCGGTTCCTTTATTCGTAAGCGAATCGTTTAGCCATATGGAAGCATCAGATTTGGTGAAATAGATTCGCTTATAGTTTTGATATCGAAGACCGTTACGTGCTGCTTCGTCGGCTTTTTCGTTGGGCAGACTGCCGCAGTAAGCTGGTATCCATTTGAAATGTAATGCAGTGTCCTGCGGTAAAAGCCAGGTGGTGTGAATAGGCAATGT
>JABSTT010002503.1:0-40182 GCA_013339685.2 Hyalomma asiaticum | reverse complement strand
ACAGCCGCCTCTGTTCATCGAAGGTACCGCGCGACCACAGACACGGCAGTTCAGTATATCGTCGCGACCGGCTTCAAACGAAAACCAAACAAATGAAGACAACCAGATGCCAAGAGATATGAAACATATTCAAAGCTACAGGGTTCTCTGCAGCAAATGAAAACAAACTTCTTATTACCCGGCCCACCATTGAAAGAAAGCACACTGCCGGGGCAAGACCACAACGAACTATTTCCTGCAGCGTCTGCAAGAAGTCCCAGTTAGCCTTCGCAGCATTTCATACATATGTGAAAGGGTGTGAAGGGTCACAACTACATAGGGAACAAGATGTGGCAACAAGCCCTTACCGAAAACATGCTGAGCGCGCTTGGACGTGGCGAATACTGTGCGGAAGCGGGCATCCACGCGGCAGTCCGCCTCCAAGTGCGGAGAAACGTGCCAGCACGTCCGCACAGGCCGAACACTTCGTATCAACTGGTAAAAGAAGGCTTGGAAGGCTGGCGCGCCGCGCCTGCCTGACGCTCCTGATGAGCGGAGCCAATGCCACCTAGAGGGCACTGTCGGAGCAGAGAGCTGTAGCCGGTTCCAGACATCTGCCTCAGAGGAAGCCCCTTTCCCGCTATCATAGATCAGGGGGCTTTAGCGGCTTTAGCTATCATCGCGATCTCCCCCAGTTGAACTCGGCTTCCCTCGCGGGCAAAAAAAAAAAAAAAAATATCAGGGGGCGTTCGGACCATTCGGGCTACTGGTACGAGCCGCGCAATCGCATGCGGCTTATTCAGTGAACACCCTATCTTCGAGCCGATGCGCGAATTTATGAAATCTAGCTGCTCATGAAGCTGCGCCCACATGCATCGTTTTTCACTTGACGGCTAAAAGCGAAATACTACAGTCGCGTGTGAACCTATGCCACGGCGAAAAGGTAACACAGGGAGACTAGCTGGACAAATTACGTGAAAACCGAACGTTTGGGCGAGTTGGTTATCAGTTATGACAAAAAGTGCGTGAAATAAATGGTAACAATGAAGACACACGACACGGTGTAGGATCTGCTTACACCGTGGTCGTGACTGAAATTGTAAGGCGACGTTCCTCATTTGCCTTTAATGTTGCCCTCCTTGGACCATAGGAGTGTCTGTTTTATGTGCAGTGTCCTTCACTCACTATTGCATGAGTGCTCAACGCGTACTCGCCTTTATCATCGTCTAGTTAAATAGACTGTCTTTTTATGCCTACGCTGGCAGGCTTGCGATGCGTGTGGTTTGATCTTGCATAAGCACACCTGACAAGCAAGCTGCTAATCATCACAGCCACGTTTCAATGCTGTAAGCACGAGACCACCAGCCTCGTTGCAAGGCTGGTGGTCTCGGACAAAGGACCACACTCCATGTCACAGACCGTCCGGCATAAATGAACAAGGAGATGAACCTTCGGGAAGATAACATCAATGACAAGGGAATGCCTACCATAGCACGCGGGAGGACTGGCA
This sequence comes from Hyalomma asiaticum, assembly GCA_013339685.2. Lineage (NCBI taxonomy): Eukaryota > Metazoa > Arthropoda > Arachnida > Ixodida > Ixodidae > Hyalomma > Hyalomma asiaticum. The sequence continues at coordinate 38,693 of JABSTT010002503.1, read as the reverse complement.
GAGGAGCTTGACCGACACGTCGTGCTTGAAGGCGACAAAACACTCCCAATACTCAGCATGACGTTCATGACACGCGACCCAACCGTGACGCTGAGCGTATACCAATGGACAGAGGCTTCCTAGAAACGCAACTGAGACATCGACTGCACCGCAGTCGTCTGACTCTTTGCTTCGTGAAAACATAATGGCAGGGACAAAAAAAAAGTGTGGTGTTCTTGTTAGACCAAACCATTAACTGGGAAGCGATAGGATATCTACACTCTCTTCTGTCCAGTGTCGTGCGAGTCGCATACAAGACCGCGCTGTATCGCGTGATGCTGAGAAACACTGACAGCGCCCGTCTGCCTGAACACAAGCAAATGGTCTCCAAATTAACGCAGTCGCGCCATTTGAAGTTAGCCTGCTGTGTGGGAGCCCTCCACTACAGACATAGGGCTACCAGACATAGAGGATCACAATAAGCAGCACTACACCCACTGTAGTGCACTACACCCACTATAGTGCAAAGGCCTCTCCCATAGATTTTCAATTAGTTATCCCGGTCCTGTACTACCTGAGACCGCGCCATCCCTGCAAAATTCTTGATATTATCGGCCCACCTAACTTCCTGCCGCCCCCTACGACGCTCGCCCTCTCTAGGGATCTACTCTGTTACCCTCAATGACCAACGGTTGTCTTTCCTTCGCGTTACATCCCCGCACAGGTCTATTTATTCTTCTTAATTTCTACTAATATGTCTTTGATACGCGTTTGTCCCCTGACTTACTCCGCTCTCTTTTTGTCCTTTAACGTCAGCCTATCATTTTCTGTTCCATTGATCGCTGCGTCGTCCTGAATTTAAGTTCAACCCCTTTAGTAAGACTAGAAGTTTCTGCCCCGTACGTGAGCACCGTTAACGAGCAGCTGTTATACACTTTCCTCTTGAGGGAAAATGGTAAGGTGTCCTTCATTATCTGAGAATGTCTTCTCAATACACTCCACCTCATTCTTAGCATCCCAATTATCTCAACCTCATGGTTCGGATCATGGATCACTACCTGACCTAAGCAGACATATTCGCTTACTACTTCCAATGCCTCACCACCTATTTCAACCACTGTGCTCGCTCAAAGCTATCGTACATTACTTGTGTTTTCTGTTTATTAATTTTCAGACCAGCCGTTGTATTTTGCCTGTCTATGTCAGTAATCATACTTCGCAATTCGCCTCCAGAATTAATTAGCAAGGCTTTATCACCAGCATATCTCAGGTTACGGAAGTATTCACCACTTCAAAAACGTTACTCCACCTTTCGGGCTTCCGCTGAACTCATTTGCCATACACCCACCTGTTTTCAATCCAATGTTCTAAATACCTCTTGCAAACATACTGAGAATAACATTGGAGAGATTGTGTCCTCTTGTCTGACGCCTTTCCTTATAAGTATTTTACTGCTCTCCTTATGGAGGACTATGGTGGTTATGGTGCTGTTGTAGATATCTTCCAGTATACATACGTGGTGCTTACCTTCTCCCTGATTTCGCAATGCCTGCGTGACTGCTGAGGTTTCGACCGAGTCAAATGCTTTCTCGTAATCTATGAAGGCTATATATATGGGTTGGATATACTCCGCGCATTTCTCTATCACATGATTGTTAGTGTGAATGTTATCTACTGTTGCATATCCTTTACAAAAGCCTGCTCGTCTTTTACGTTGATTGAAATCTAAGGTGGCACGAACTCTCTTAGTTATTACCTTGGTAAATACCCTGTACGACTGACAGTAAGTTAAGGGGCCTGCAGTTTTTCCAAGTCCTTCATGTGGCCTTTCTTATGGATTAGAGTAATGTTCGAATTCCTGCAAGGTTCTGGTATGCCCGCAGTCATTAGGCATTGCGCGTACTGGCTTGCCAGCTTTTCTAGTATAACCTGCCCACCATCCTTTAAGAGATATGCTGTTATCTGATCCTCACCACGTGCCTTTCCCGCTTGCATTTCTTTAGAAGCTTTCATTGCTCCCTCTGTCATTAGTGGTGAAATTTCTACCTCTTCTGAAACTACTTTGCCGTTCTATATTACCCTGGTTATCGCGGCTACTGTAGAGATCTCTGTAGAACTTCTCGGCTACTATAACTATCTCGTCCTTGTTTGTGATGACACTGCCTTGTTTGTATCTAAGTGCATACATCTGATTTCTGTCGGTGCCTATATGTTTCCTCACCGCTTTCAGGCTCCCTCAGTTCTTTAAACTTGCTCATTCCTTTCCATATTATGTTTTCCTACTATGCTTAACTTCGGAAACATCGCTAGTCCTATTCTGTCAGTTGGGTTAGATACTATCATGCTCTACCGTTTTCTACAATACAAAAGTTTACTAGTAACCAGCCTAACGATCCAAACTGACTACTGGAAATCAGGTTAGATCGGAAGTCATATCAGCGCTGACTTCCTGAACGTAAATGTCTGCTTCCTCGGTTACAGCTGAATATCTGTTCTGCAGTGCGATCCTGCATTCATTGACTTTCCGCCTTACTCTTAATTTTTTCATCGGCTTGTTTCGTGCTAGCTTGTTACGGTCTCTCCTCAAGTCTTCCGAGCAACTGCACATGCTGCACGATGCCAGGGTCATCGCATAGTGTGAAGTCTGCTCGCCATTTGGGCTTTTCCACGTCCACTCCCTGTTCTAACGTTTGTGTAAGAAGGTATTTATAATGGTCAGATTATTACGCTCTGTGAGCTTTACAAATAAGTCCCTACTGTCATTCCTGCAACCCATGGCATAGTTCCCAACTGCCTTGTCTCCTGCCTGCTTCTTGCCTATACTTGAGCAATCGTACCGCCCGCAACAGTCAACCTAACGCTGTATATCCCCCTCAAGCCCATACTGTTACCTTTCTGCAATCTCTTTTTATATACAGCTCGTGACTGGAATGACCTGCCCACCGAAGTTGCCACTGTCATCAGTCCAACAGTATTCAGGCGGCTCATCGAATCCCTCTCAGCATAAGTTCTTGTATGCCTTTTTCGTTACTTTATGTTTTGTTTTTTTTTTCTTATTTTCTTGCCACTCCCTCATGTAATACCTCATCTTGAGGCCTTTGAGGAAATGAAATGAAATGAAGTGTCCAATAACTATGGTATACTGCGTCCGTAGCCAATACCGATTCGAAACCTTCATATAAGCGTTCAAATAGCTGGTCTTCATGTAGCCCTGTACCACCTTCAATTTTTACCTCTTATTAAGCTTAATTACAAGACCGACCACCCTATCGTCAGTGCCACATTATTCCTCTACGTTGCCGGCAATGTTCCTTTTAGCAGAAATCCAACTCCTAGTTCCCTTTTGTGGACTAGACTACAGTAACCTAAGACATGAGCATTTTTTATCACTGTAAAGGCTTCGCCTGTCCTCTTAACCTCACTAAACTATCATTCCATTTAACGCTTCTCCATAGATTGGTAACCCGCTATCGATGATTTCAACTTCAAATTTGACTGCGCACGGAAGCGTTCATGGACTGCTAACACTATCCATAGTTTGGACAAAGAACTATTCTCCACGCCTCGCTTTTTCTTTTCTGTTCCGGCGCTGGTACCCGCTTGCGACGGTCATGGCGTCAACGTCGCGCGCGGCTGCAGATCATAAAAGGCACATTCCGGCGGATACGGACGAGTCAGCAGCAGAATTTCTTATAGTAGCAGCAGCGGAGACTCGCACAAAACTTTGGATAAATCCCAATTTAGCACCGAGAGCAAAAGTGCGTGAAATTTTCCCGGAACATCAACAAGTAGCCGCCGGTAAGTTTCGCTTTCGTGTCGAAAGCGTTTCATCGCTGGCGCGCTCCGATCTAGAGATATCTGGTGTGTTGTAAAGGTTACAGTCATTGTATTCACGGTTTCAACTTAGCTTGTGCATGAATACTTGCCAGTGGCTGTCCAACGAGTGGAGTTCTGCCCAAGAAGATGGCCGGGAGTCGCCCTCGGCCTTGCGCTCCGCAGTGCAAGCCGCGCGACCCTTCGTGAGAGCGGTCAATTTCGCCAGTCTGTTCTTCACCATTGATATCATCATTGAAATGTGCCACGCAACTAACAAGTATGCATGGATGCATAATTTAGAGAAACAGCCTTACGCTGAACGAGATGGATCGTGGAAGGAAGTGACTCCGTAAGAGATGAAGCCCATTGGACTTTTGATCTACATGAATATTGTGGAAGTTTCGTTCTCACACTCTTATTGGGGCACTCGAAAATTATTTTCTGGCTTCTTCCACCAACGATCATGCCTAGAAAATGATTCAGAGCGTTGCTTGCAATCTTCAGTCCCAGAAAAGACGCCACTTCCTACGGGAAACTGCGCCGGGTAGTTTCTCTGCTAGACCATATGAACACCTCACCGGCGAAATTTTTTCACCCACGTTGGAACCTCTCGGTCGACGAGAGGCAGGCGATTCAGCCAATTTGCGTTCCGGCTCGAATTGATCGAACAACTGTAAGGGCGTGATGGGGAGCATCAACCGGACCCCAAGGCTCTCTGGTTTCTCGTATAAGTTCTTCGAAATGTGGAAAACACAAGACGCATAAGACCGATCAATACAGAATCTGTAAGTAATGTTATAAAGAGAGAAAGGTGGAACAGAAAACGGATTTCTTCTACATGCCACGTTCCGCGAAACAAATACAAAGAGTCAGCAAAATGTATCCCCGCGTCTTTTAGCAGCTTAGCAGACAGAATGAGCTTGGCCACAGCCGTGCACACTTGTTTTTGAGGGGCTTTAGCTAGTTGTTACTGGGCCTGTATAGTACCGCAGGCCGGCGGGCTGTGTCCTACAGATGTCGATCCCTGCTGCTTTCATGCCGCAACCTGCAATCCGCGTGGGCCAACTTCCGCGCACTGAAAAGAACAGCACGTCCATGAACCAAGGAGGGTTGTTTATTTTCGCGAGGAGAGACGGAAAAGGGGGAGGCAAGTAACAAAAATACAGCAAGAATATATCGAGTCAACAGAGCCTTGTGTGTACATACATTCAAGCGCGAGCTTTTTAGCCAGAATATTCAGAGCGTTGTGGGAGGTATGCTTTGCCTTTCGCGTTCGGGCGGCATTTTTTTCCCGTTTCTGGACCCCAAAGGCTTTCTCACGGGCGGCTCTTCTTTTCCCTGTTAGAGTTCACAAAGCCAGCGAGGCCTCCCAGAAGTGGGTACAGCGTTTCAGATTGAAAAATAAGCACTACGCCCAGTGTGTGTCACTGCTCGACCATGTTGTGCCATACAGGAACACTGCGGTAGCACACGACATATTCGGCGCGAAGCCGTACATCTTGTTTCGTGCCGTGTCCGCAAGAGGGCGCCACAGACATGGTGTTGTTACCATTTCCAGACAATCGTTACCAGACAATGTTACCAGACAATCGAACATTGATTATTGTCTAATGACGGAAGGAATCTATGAAAAACTGAGAGAAATGAGAATAGACGAGGACGGGATGAACAGCTTGGGTTGTGATCATAAACGCATAACGTTACAACTGGGATATAAAACTGAAAATAATAACGTAGAGTCGAAGTTTGGCAGGTCGTACTTAAATGAAAAACAAATAAAAAATATAGCCGCAAGAGTAGAGGAAGAAGTAGGCAAAATACGAGGCAAGGACTGGGGGTATAATGAGCTAGTTCATGCAATGACGAAAGAAATAAGTAAAGAGAAGAAAACTGTTTGCTGGAAAGGAAACAGAACGCCAAAAAGATGGTGGAACAAGGAAATCCGGGAAGCGATCGAAAAGCGACGTAAAGCATCAAGGGAGCACAGGCAGGCAAAAAGGGAGAAGCGGCCGCAAGTCGAAGTCACGGAAAGATGGGAAATATATTTAGAGAAAAAATCTATTGTACAGAAATTGGTCGAGGCAAAAATTAAAGGTGAAAGCGAACGCTGGGTTACAGAAATTCATGACAAAAAGAAGGACGCGCCTAGGATATTTTGGAACCACATAAAAGCGCTAGGTAAAAAGTCTGCCACATTGCAACAACATATTGTTGATGAGAGAGGAAATCAATTGGAAGGGTACGAAGCGTTGGGTTACATCCAGAAGGTAACAGCCGGTTCGTTTAAAAAGATCGTCCAAGAGATTCCCCCAGTGGATAAAACCATGACGGAGAGCGAAACTAAGGAAGAGCTAGAACTTGAGAATTTCAACTGGAAAAAGGCCGAAGGAAAAATTCCAAAGCGCACTGCTATGGGTTTAGATGGGGTCCCCGCTGGCCTCATTGACGAATTAGGACAGAACACTAAAGAAGCGCTATTGAAAGCCGTAGAAAAATGCTTACAGGAGAGGCAAATACCGGACAGTTGGCGAAAAAGCAGAATGAACTTAATCTATAAAGGCAAGGGGGAAAAGAATAGCATTCGCTCGTATAGACCGCTAACCATTACATCGGTACTATACAGGATGGCTATGCAAGCAGTAAAATTAAAAATAGAAGCCTGGGCAGAACGTAACAATATTTTGGGAGAACTTCAGAATGGATTTCGAGTAGACAGGCGTTTAGACGATAACCTATTGTTCTTACTCAGTGTATAGAAATATCTAAAATAGAAAGGAGGCCGTTGTATGTCGCTTTTCTAGACATCACTGGGGCGTATGACAATGTTAATCAGGAAATATTGTGGGAAATTTTGGAAGGAATGGGCATAGGCGACGATTGTGTACAGCTTTTGAGGGAAATATATCGAGAAAATACAGTTTGCATAGAATGGGAAGGAATAAGTAGCAGAGAGATTTGCAAGGGGCTGAGACAGGGATGTCCTTTGTCGCCGCTGTTATTCATGCTGTACATGGTTAGAATGGAAAAAGCGCTAGGAGATAGCCACATTGGTTTTAATCTGTCACACAAACAGGGCGGCGTGATGATTGAGCAGATGCTTCCGGGTTTATTTTACGCTGATGATATTGTCTTATTCGCGGACAGTCGAGATGATATACAAAGGCTGGTGAATATATGCGGGAAGGAAGGCGAGGATCTAGGACTAGGATTTAGTGTAACAAAATGCGGATTGATGGTATTCAATGATCCCAACGACCAGGCGGTATCCATACAGGGCCAAGAAATACCGAGAGTAAGCGAATACAAGTACCTTGGCGTATGGGTAAATGAGGGTGATAGATACATGAAGGTACAGGAAAAAGCCTTGGCAGCAAAGGGAAAGAGGAACGCAGGAATAATGAAGCACAGAGCGTTATGGGGACACAATAGGTACGAGGTGCTTAGGGGTCTGTGGAAAGGGGTAATGGTACCGGGGCTTACATTTGGGAACTCAGTGGTGTGCATGAGGCCAGAGATACAATCGGGAATGGATGTGAATCAAAGAACTGTGGGACGCCTCGCGTTGGGTGCTCACGGGAAAACTACAAACGAGGCTGTAAAGGGCGATATGGGATGGGCGAGTTTTGAGGCAAGGGAAGCGCAGAGCAAAATAAGGTTTGAAGAAAGGCTAAGGAATATGAAAGAGGTTAGGTAGGCAGTGAAGGTGTTCCGCTATTTTATATAGAAAGAGCGTTGACACGCAGTGGAAAAAGAGAACTAGGAGGCTCACCAGTAAATATACGGCTCTAAGAGAACTGACAACAAAGAGCGTAAAGGGAAAAGTCAGAGAGGCGGAGAAGATTTACTGGAGGACAGCGATGGAAAAAGAACCGACTCTGAATAACTACCGAGAGGGAAAAAACGAAATAAAGAGGGAGGCATTTTATGATAATTCAAGAGGAAGCGCTTTATTGTTTGAAGCGAGATCGGGCTGCCTTGGAACGCGTGTTTATAAAGCGAAATTCAGTAAAGAAGAAGAAAAATGCACATGCTGTGAGGAAGATAGGGAAACGACAGAGCATGTTCTGATTGAATGCGGAAATATCCACCCAGGTGTACGTTTGGGCACCACCCTACATGAAGCCTTGGGTTTTAGGGCGAACAACGGGAAGCTGAACATAGGCGCGATTGAAATAAGTAAGAGACGGTTAGAATACTGGTGGCAGAAAACTAGAGAGAACGGACAAAAAATAATTATAGGGAAAAATATGGAATTTCTGCCTTAAGGGGCAGGGAACTGGGCTATGAAATTCCGTTTTTGATATGGCATGAACGATTTGATTGAAGTAAATTTAAAAGGCATGAGGAAAAATAAAAGAGAGAAAAAAAAAAGTTCTTAAATCTTCTTACGAGCCTGGTGGCGCACATGTCGCCGCCCCGTTACAAAGGGGAAGCTCATAGCATCCATCCAACCATCCATGTTAGAGTTACTGTATATTTATGCTAGCATACGGTAGCATATACAGTAACTCTAGGTGTTGTGCCACAATTAGATGTTTCGTAGCGAAAAGGTACGTTAGAGTGGGCCTTCAGCGCTAGTTAATGCGCAAGCTGCGAATCCCCATGATTCAACTACGCACAAGAGAAATCTCCCTCCGCCACTACATTGCAAGTCGAGATCCAGTGCCTATATATACGGGGTGGCCGGTGAACGGTTGTGCAGCGCGAGCAGTCGGTTTTTAGATGCGAAGCAGCTTATGGTCGAGCCTGTTCCGTCCCTGTGCAGTCCACAACCCCACTACGCATGCGCAACAGCTGGCCCAAGCTGGCAAGGAAGGAGAACGCGTCCTCGCCAGCGAGAGACAACCTTGACGCAGGCTAGAGGGTGTTGCTAGCTCCCCCCTTTCTCTCTAGGAGTCCCCTACTCTACGGAGCGGCGCCAACACCACCTAGACATAAAGGCGCAGGCGCCCGCGTCCCACACTCCCACAGCGCATGCGCGCCCCTCCCCCTCTCTCCTCTCCTACGCTCCCCTTTCTCTCCTCTAGGAACCATCTACTCTACGGAGCGGCGCCCACGACAGGTGGTGCGACAGCTGCATACTCCGCTAGGGGCGCCACGGTAGTTCCGCGGTATGAAAATGACCGAGCGCGCGCGCCTCATTCTCTCCTGTGCAGCGCCGCCATGAGCGCTCGGGCCGCTGCCGCGAGAAACTACACCATCTCACGCTCAAGCTAACCATCTCCCCGCTGCTTCGCATCCACACATGGTTCCCTTTAGCGGGAGATGGTGCTGCCTGCGTCAGCGTTGTCTCTCGAGGGCGCGTTCTCGTACGTTCCTTGCGAGCTCGTAAAAGCGTTGATCGCAGAATGAGCGTTTCCGTAGTCAACGCGCGCCGTTCGCTCTCTCTCACGGCACTAGTACTTGCTGCTAGGCTAGCTGGTACATCTGACGTCTTAGTAACCGACTTAGTGTCAAGAAAGACATCCAACAACGATCATGCACAGGATGGGCGCTCACTTGCAACTGTTCATATGAACAAGAAAAGAACCATTTCAAGCGACCGCTTGCTATATGCACATGTGATCTCACATGGCACAAAGTGTTACCAATAAAATAATTCATTGCATATCAGAAGCAACATATCACAAAGGAAACAAAGGCATTTTACTTTGCAGAATCAGAAATTGCTTTGACACATTACACAGCTAGGGCTCCATGCTATTCTTTAAAACTTTTGGGTACATCGATGGACCAACATCACACAGTACGTGCCACTTTAGTCCTTTAAAGATTACATATATAGTTGGGCATGAATATTGTGCAAGTACTAAGGGACAGATGAGATGTAGGCGAAGCAAAGGGCATACAAAACAGGTTAAGCCAATATGTTCCAAAATGTGCTCACAGCAGGCAAGTGCACAAATCTTCAAGCGCAGCTTGGTGTACACTACATCATCGATGGACAAGCCGCAATATTTATGCTGTGTGAAGTAAGTTCCACAACAGCGTAGCATTGTGGGGGTAAATTCATGCTTTAAATCCAGGTAAAATGATGTGTACAGAAACAGCAACATTAAAAATTACATGGAACGAGGCAGATTTAAACTGGAATGTTTATTTCTGGATGCATCTGCATAATAAAATCAACAGTGCAGGTCTACCAGCTTTACTGAAGCATACCACCGTATAAACACAGTGTCTACAGCTGAAGCTTACCCATGCTATTATTTCACTTGCAAATACAAACGCTTTGCTAATAAGAGGTAGTGAAACTGGGCTGTTTTCAATGAGGCATAACTGGAGGCAGACATTTTAGCAATACATTAGTGATCATTTGGAGTCTGAGTGTTGTATTAATGAAGCAATTCCCCAGGGGCAATCAGTCTATTTTGATCATGCTGCACCGTGTTGTCTAGTAAGTACAATGGGAATGACATAAGTACTCATGAGCAGTGTTGAATGGATGGATGGAAAAACTTTATTGAGGTCCATTAGGTCGTGCTAGTTGTCTAGCGCGACCTAATGTGTTGAATGATCAATAATTTTTTAAACCTAGTAGTGACATAAAAAAAAGGATGAACACTTGTTCAGTTACTATATGCAACTCTGCAGGACCATAATGGTTATTATATGCCAATCTGCAGGACCATAATGAATCAACGTTTACTTAAAGCATCCACTGTTAAATTAGAGCACTTGCCCCTAGCCATGGATCAACTATTAGCAAAGCGGAGAATGTATGAATAAAGAAGACTCCACATACTTTTCAAAGAATATTGTATTGAGAGCACTGATAAGCTATGGAAAAGAATAATACGTATAATCGAAGCGTTCAACCTAGAGCGCATTCTGCCCTACTCTTTTATAAGCACAACATATAAACACTTGAAAACATCTTATACAAGAAAATAACAGTAATTATTTATGATAAAATGAAGTCCAATGCAGCTGCATTTCCGGATGCTTATTCTCAAAGACAACACACATACAGCTTTAGACGCACTACATACTGTAGAGAAAAAATACGGACAAACTACGGTGCACAAAAGCTAGGGCATATGATCCCTCAACTACTGAATGCACATCCCACCATTACCAGTGTGGTAGAGGAGAGCTGCTCAGTAGTCAGTAGTTGCATTTAAAAGGAAAATACACACCTATTTACTTATGGTTCAAAAGTTTCCCATATATAAAATTCATAAAACATTTCTAGTGATTGAAGACTGGTTTTGTGGATGTATATTTTCCTTTCTATCTTTCAAACAGGTGTTATAATTCACTATAGCCACTATTGTCCCAAATGAGACCTGTAGGTCGCTCTCAAAGTATGAATGTATGGCTGTTTTGATTCAATGCTGTGTACAGTACTGCTCTTTATGCAATTTACGCGCTGGGACAGGTTACTGTACTCTGTCAGGCATTAAACTGCCTTTTATGAATACAAGATGTGACATAGCAGAGTTTGTAATGTAGTTTGCAACTGAACAGTGAAATTGCCTCTTGGGCTCTGTCAGTGTTGAGCTCTGATTCAATGGAAAGCCCGAGATGTAGCTTGAGAGATTGGGATATCGCGGGAGACCTTCAAGGCTTCATGTGGATGGCCCAAAAAGTTCATGCGAAAGAATGGATTCTCCCTCTGGCGAACAACGTCAATAAGGCAGAAGCTACCAACAGATTGCAAAGTGAGGCTACTACAGTTTCAGCGCTACATGATTGACCTGAGCCGTTCGTTGCAAATGTTGTTGGGGCACATTGGCAATGTGGACCAGACTCCCGTTTTCCTAGTCATGCCTATGTCAAGGACTGTTAGTGAAACAGGTGCCCCCCAAGTTCTCATAAGGACTACGCAAAATGAGAAGATGTGGCTAACCATGATGCAGGCCTGCTTGGCGGACGTGCATAAGTTGCCACCATACATCATTTTCCGGTGCCAAACCATCCTGAAGGAGTTGTTCCCCAGGAATGTGATCGTCTGCTGCTAAGAGAAAAGTTTGATGGACACTCCACTTACACTTGACTGGGTCAAGACTGGTGCTGACGGCCAGGCGCACTCCTCCACCCCACTCCATCCTGGTTCTCGACTCGTTTCGCGGTCACCTGACCCCCGAGGTGAAGAACATGTTGGGGGAAGCTGAAACGCGGCTCGTTGTTATTCCAAGAGGTATGACGTCCATGCTGCAGCCATTAGCCGTCTGTCTGAATAAGCCATTTAAGGATAGGATCACGAAGCACGAGTTCTTGAGGAGGGGAAACAGCGCTCGCTCGGACAGCCCGATGAAGTCACGCCGTAAGGCACCGTGCCGACGCGCCCTCTGTCGGACGAAAAGGGAAATGCGCGTGTCGAGCCATGGCCTCCGCGATCGGCTGCGATGGCGCGTCGTTGCGCTGCGAAAGCCCGTGAGAGTTCTACGAGTCAGCAGATGACGAAGAATACGCCGCAGGTTTCACGCCCTTCTTTCCCAAGGCCGTTTACACATGCATGCTCACAACACGCCAGCGAATGACTTTCAGCGGCATGCGTCGTCTGCTCTGAGTGAGTGGAAGCAGCTTGTACCAAGCGCTGTACGGCACGTAATTAATTCAGCATTTATTGCTAACTGCAGCTAAAATGCCCGCCGCCCCTATTTGTTGACGCTACAGAGTGAAAAACTGAGAAAATTTGCAATATATGAGACGGTAACACAAAAATTATGCGTTGCGTCCATAGGATGACATGTAAACGATGGGAACAGGCCGGCAGCGTCATCTGTCGTGATTCGCAGAAAACTGACCTTTCTCCTCACCCAAGCGCTACATTAACAGGCCGCCGGCGCGCGCTTCCGTGGCATAGCAGTTTCCTCTCCTCAAATGCTTCTTTCTCCATGGACAGGATGCCGCAGCTGTACGGAGAATGGATGCGTGAAGATCGAGCTTTGATGCCTTTGGGTAGGGCAAAGTGACCAAGCGCAGCAAGGACTGCCGAGTGGGTGTCGACCATGTGGTACAGCCTCCCGCACGACATGGTAGTTTGTGCATTTATGAAGTGTTCTATATCAAATACTCTGGATGGCATGAAGGATGACCTCATCTGGGAGGAAGAAAGTGACAAAGAGGGCTTTTCCACTGGCGATGATGACAATCAGAGAGCAAAACTTGTTTTATTTTTAGAAACTGACAGGTCTTTGCCACCATGTGTAACAAATACGGGCACTTCTTCCCTTCGCTTTACTTGTGGTACATTTGTGTTCCTCTTTCTTCCTTTTTTTTGCATTGTGAAAAAGTCAGCCCTCGCATTAAAGTCATGGCTGCATTACGTTAGAGTAAATACGATTATTCTGTAAGCTCAAAGTATGAACCACTCCCAGTACGAAACATGGGAGAGAAATGATGTACATGACAAGTGGCAGTCATGCATGCCACTTCTCAATGTTTCATGTTGATTGACTTCCGTGGTTTTAAGTCCCAAAACCAGCTCTGATTATGAGAGACGCCGTAGTGGAGGGCTCCGGAAATTTGGACCACCTGGGGTTCTTTAACGTGCACTGACATCGCACAGCACACGTGCCTCGACATTTCGCCTCCATCGAAATGCAGCCGCCGCAGCCAGGATTCGATCCCATGACCCTTGGGTCAGCAGCAAAGTACCATAGCTACAAGACCACCGTGGCGGGGCCAGTGTTTCATGATCTGACTGGTTCATACTTTGAGCATTGTGTACAGACTGACCCAGACCTTACTGAGCTTGCTACGCAAGCCTGTAAGGGGTGTTGCCTTTAAATGACATTATTTGTACTGCATCAAACACGTGGACTTGATGTGTGAAGCTTGGCAACCACCATCAAGTGAAAATACGGCACTGGACCCCTTCCAAGCATACAATCAACAAAGTTGGCCACAGCAGGCCAGATAATTACTACTTTCTAATTGTGGAGCAATGTGTTTGCACAAAAGTGAAGAAATGAAAAAAAGAAAAATTGGGTAATCACTCAAGTACATTCGTGAGGTATAAATTTTGCACTGAAAGTGTCAAGTGTCTTGAGTTGATGGACTTGCGCTCAGTGACACTATTTTATATTCTCGCTATAGTGGATGGGAGAATGTCTTCAAGACTAGCATTATTTGGCGCTTGCAACACATATACACTAGTATCCTCATATCCTCAAAGAACAACTGTCATAAGGTGCCCTTGATCACAACTGTACCTTCGTTTAGACTTACTGGAAATACCTACATAGCATTTTTCTGATAATAACATACCACACATCTTCATCAGTAGCTCACTAAACGTACAAGGAAATGCACATTGTTTGAAGATTTATTGTTGGGGCTTGTCAAGAAGCACCAGCTTTGCCATCAAAATAAACTGTTGTCTAGAAACTGGTTGTATTTGTCCATGCTTTAGCAGATACCACGATTCTCATATATATGCATTGCCGAGCTGAAACCATAAATACCAAGCATGCAACCAATCATGGTGGGTACCCGAAGTGGTAGTCAAAATGTCCCAGAAATATCACATGGGACTGTCTGTGGGTACTCCAGAGACATGCACATCAAATCTTCAAAAGGTCACCCAAATATCCTGGGGGACCATTTCAGTATATTTTATGCATGTCCTGGGGACAGAAACGAGGATTGTCGTGGGACCTTTTCAGGACCAGCCAAGGATGTACCCAGGACGTACCTGGGATGCTTCTTCATTGTCAGGGATAGACAACACATTACGAAGAGGTTACTCATAGCTGTCAACCGCCTGGTATCCAACTCGCCACTTCAAGTGTCAGTGTATCTAGCAGTCTGAGACGGTAAAGGCTGCCTGTGCGGAGGCAATAGCTACTTGGGCACAGAACTATTTTGGAAAAGCCAGCTTTGTCAATGTAGAACCTGATGCTCAGCCATGCTTCTGAAGGGTGATGAGGTGGTGATTTGTGGCAGCATATCGTTGATTATGACATTGGGGGAAGGGGTGTGACATTGGCTTGAACAACTTGATTTCTGTCAATAGCGATGCTGGCTCTGCGAAACCGTGCACAGACAGGGTAGTGAAGTGCGGGCCAGGGATGGTTCCAGCTGCGCCATGGGAGCAATGGCACCATGTGTTGAAACCGTAGCTTCGTTCTTCTGGAGCTTCTAATTTCTCACCAGAATGACACAGGGATATCTTTGTGAGCTGCCAGGGCACAAAATACAGCAGGTTTTCAACGCGCTACCAGCCTCTGGCAGTGACATCTTTCTGGCCGGCATGATTGACACTGCCACACCCACCACACCAACCGAGTACAACGTGGCTGTCGCTGCATTGAAGCAGGTCATGTCTATGAGCAATGTAGTCGTTGAACATCATTGGTTCCATCATAGTTACTAAAACAAAGATGAGTCTGCTGCTGACTTCGTTGCTGCACTACAGGAGCATGTCCTGGCAAGTTCATTTTCATCCCAGGATGAAGCACTAGGGGACCAGTTCACGGCCACCGTCTCTTGAAATCGAGAACATGAGCATCTCTTGTTGGAGGGCACAACACTTTTGTTCTGAAGGCAGCGCAGGTTGTACTACAGTTTGAACAGGCAGCCAAGGAATCGAGCGAGTAGCCAGTTTTGAAGCGTTATCACATGCGAGCATCTCATTCATCGTAGAAGTGAAAGTCAATGAAAAAGATAAAAAACGGGCTATTCCCAGCAGCCCGTCAGGACATGTTTGTGGCAGAACCACTCCCAGCATGGTACATAGTCGTGCTCAGTCTCCTCACTGTTTTCGCTGGCGCTTGCGCAGTCTTGGGCAGTAACTAGTTACTAGTAACGCGTTACCGCTAACTAGTTACTTTTTTCAGTAACTTATAACTGTAACTAGTTACTTTTAATTCAGAGGAACTTGTAACTGTAACAGTGTTACTTTTTACACGGTAACTGTAACTGTAAATACCGTTACAGTTACTCCCTTAAAAAAATATCCAGCAGTAACACTTCTTAAAAGCAGGGCTCGGCAGTATCGCAATACAAGACTATCGCGATGTTTCTGTTATTAAATATTTATGACTATGTGTCTCTCTGTATCTAGGTAAATTTGCAAAATGTATTTGTATTTCACTAGTGGAATGCTTTTACGATGTATCGTTTGTATCGCGATGCTGCGCAGGACACGGACACCTCTTGGCTTTCTTTTTTTTTTTGTGTGTGTGTCTGTGTGTGTAGACGTGCTGACGTATTTCCAGGTCGGCAATGAAGACTTTTTTTCTACGAAGGCAAGCAAAGCACCACCGGCTGGCGTCAAAAAAGGGCGGGGAAGGGTTCTTCTCCCCGCCCCCATGCAGGGAAAAGTGCGCGACACCGCAGTATGTTCGGCCTAAGTGACGAAAGTCACTGTTGTTCAGAGGCCGGTGCCGCGTCCTTAATTTTTTTGCGTGGCCAGCCATTTCTTCATGACCACCTGCGCGGAAACCACCTGGAAACAGACGCTTTTCAATGCCTCGCACAAGTTCAGTTCTCAAAGCGGCGGTACTTCCAAAAAGCACTTCCCAAAGTGCCGGCAGCAATGTGGCTCGAAGGGGCCTATCCTCTTTGTCGCGTCTCAGGATGAACTTCCATTTCATTTACGAACGTGCAGCAGTGCTTCGTGGCACCAGGCTGTCCCAACATATTAAATGCGAGGCATTTCTTAGCGAACTTCGGCGACTTTGAGCGTATATCTATCTGGCCGCCTACGACTTTGTGCTCTCCTGGCCGTTTCGTTAATGGGGTGCATAGGAAAATTTGTATGCAACAACATGACACAATAATCATGACGTGCTTCTCATAAGCGGCATGATTTACGTGCCACGGTCTTAGTGCCCTCACGGCTGTTTCGTTAACTTGATATATATACCAAAATTGGTATGGCGAGACAACAATGTATGACGACCATGGGTGACACGTCCTAAGAACATGAAAATGGCGACATGCACGGCATGTTTCACATGCCACGCGTTTCGTTAATGGGATGTACACCAAAATTGCTATGGCACGTGCACGGCTGCATGACGAACGTAAATGACAGGCGATAACATTAGAATCATGACATGCGTGTCATGAGCGGCACGATTTACACAGTCTCGATGCTCTTGCGGCCGTTTCTTCAGCTTCATATGTACCCATAATCGGTATAGCGAGGCAACAATGCAGATCCATTTTACGTTCCTTATGTATGCTTCGCATTTCCTTGATTCCACTGCACGTGGAATCTGTCTTTTTTCTTTTTTTGTTGTGAATAAATTCCCGACAATCAATAAAAAAGTTGCTGCACCAAATGAGGCGCACGCAACGATTGCTGGAGTTGGGCTTTTGAGTGAGCCCATTCCGTTACTTTTATCTGGCGCTTTGCTACGAGCAACTTCAACTAACCGCTCGCCTTCATACGTTTCCGTTTAAAGAACTACATAATTTCGTTTGAGGTGTATTAATCTTGTACAATAACGGAAAAGTAACGACGTTACTTTTTTAACAGTAACTGTAACTGTAACAAGTTACTTTTGGAAGCTGAGTAACTGTAACTGTAACATAGTTACTTTTCTGGCTTACGTAACTGTAACTGTAACACTGTTACTTTTTACCGGTAACGTGCCCATGACTGCGCTTGCGTGATCATGTCACTTCATCTTTTTGGCGTCCAGATGCAAGTCAGCATTACCGCTTTTGTCGTCGAAAGGGATACTTTCAAATAGTCTAACAAGGAACAGATCACACAGAGACAAGCATGCGAGCTTGAACTTGACCATGACTGTGCGCCACCTGAAGTTGCCAGGGATGTTCCGGCTATCTTTAAGTCCGTATGTGATGTGCTGCAAATCACTGTGAAAGTTGTTGGTGTCAAGTTGACACTTTCACTGGACTCCGATTCCTCTGTCTGTATTCTGTCTGAGCAAGTGTTCAATGAGAAGCTTGAGGGCGTTCCACTTGTACCTGGTCCGCGTTTCTCCGCTTGATCATTCAGAATGCGCAATCTCGTGTAGTCCTACGAAGGACTACATTAAAGCCTTAGTCATTTCTACATGGTTAACTGGGAATGCAGCATAATTTGTATAATTTGTGCAGTCCTAAATTTTTACATGTAAACTTAACCGGATAATTCGAGCGGCTAGTCTGTGACTTCCCGGTTAATTTGCATAGAGGCCACATATTTTGTACTGAAAGCATGTCATAGATGCCACAAAAGAAACTTTATGTGCTGTTACGATCTGCCATCACCATCATCTTTAAAACAGCGCAGTGGGTGTATGTTTTTCAGGCTTTGTGCATCACTTGGTGAGCATTGTTCAACTGCTCTGTTTGTCCTTGCCTGTGCTTTTTTCTCCTGTGAAATGTTTAATTGCACCGCACTCAGAACATGCCAAAGTATAGGAGTTTGTTGCTCCAAGAAAAGTTTTGTTTAATCGAAGGGGCCAGCAAGTCAACAGAGTTGGAAACAGCTCTCACTGAATAGCACCAAGTGCCCTTGTCAGTGTTCTGCAACATCATCAAGAATAAGCAGAAGCTAATCAATGCCTACAACAAGACGCACTCGGCAAAGCGCACGAGTACGCCCTCCTACATTACACCGACGTTGACACTTTGATTGCTTGGCTGCAGAAAGCAAGCTAGGGTTGCCACGTTTCCCAGAAAAAAAAAAAAAGCCAACCCGTCTGTGAGGGACTTGAAGTTGTGTTGAAAGCAAAAAAAAACTCCATGTGAAATATTCGACATGCAATGGCACTTATTGCACCCTTTAACATCAACATACTTCCACGTACATACAAACACAGAACTAAGCCAGCCAACTAGTCTGCTGGCTAGCGCAAAAATGCTACGAGTTTGCACCTAAAGTCGAACGAGTGCTAAAGGGACACTGAACAAAATGTTTGCCGCCGAGATTTTAAGTGTTCTTGAATACTTTGTAATGCACGAGATTGCATTTGTAGCGTGACTGGTTGTTTGTTCCCATTGTTGTGAACACCATGCAAGATATTTATTTATGAAAATTTATTTTCACTGACAAACATCGTTATTGCTGGACTCACTCTTATAGGCCCCCCCCTAAGAAAAAAGAAATTGTCCGGATACGGTGAGCGAAAAACTGGCCAATGACTATCGGTCTTAGGTACGCACCGACAGCCGGCCCTGCTGGTCCAAAACCAGGCAGGTGGCAACCCTAGACCAAGCACAGCTCACCTTCCCGACAAAGGGTCCATTTTGCGGGAAAAAGCTAACCAACTGGCGCTGAAGCTTGGTTGGTCATGCGGAGCTTAAATGCAGCAATGGGTGGTTCCATCGCCTCAAGGAGTTCAACAACATGACATCTGTCTGAGAGTGGCACTACAGCCAGTGTGTTGTCAAGGGCTGGAAGCAGCGGACCTTGACTCTGCTACTCACCAAATACGAAGCAGCGGATGTGCATAATCTTGATGAGGCTCCTCTGAAATTCTGCCCACCAAAAAATTCGCATTGAAGGAGGCAGACATTAAGGGGCGGAGACAAAGACAGGGTCACTGTCCTGTTCGGTGAGAGTATGTGCGGTGAGAACAAGCTGCCGCTGCTTCTTGTTGGCCAAGACAGAAAAGCCTCGTTCTTTCAAAAAAATTACAGCATATCCACGGAGTGAATGATGATGAGTGGGCGAAGCTAGGGAGGTTCATCATAGATCGTGCCGAGTTCCGGATTAATTTAGTTAACACGCACGCTACGAATCCTCATGGTTCAACTATCCACAAGTGAAATCTCCCACCGGCACTTCATTGCAAGTCAAGATCCAGTGCCTATATATATATATATATATATATGGGTTTCCAGTGAACGCTTCTCCAACGCGAGCAGTCGGTATTTCTCAATCAAGAAACTCGCTAGGAGACGCTGCCTGCGCCAACGTTGTCTCTCGCGGGTGAGGGCGCGTTCTCCTTCTTTGCGAGCTGGTAGCGTTCCTCTAAGAAAGAGCGTTTCCATAGCTAACGCACGCCTTTCGCTCTCTCTCTGTCTCTCTCTCTCTCACAAGACAGCAGAGGCACGCGCCGGGAAGCACGCGCCGAGGGCGAGCGCGTGCCTCCCGGCACGCGGGTTACGCCTGACGACTGACGCATGACAAGGTTAGACTAAGAGGAGCTTTGCCCCTAAAATGCACAACTGCCATCCAAGGACAACGACCTTATCTGCAAAAACAATATGAAAGCATGGAAGACAGCTGCAATTTTTGAGGAATACATGTGGCACCTTGACCGCAAGTTTGAAGCCACGGGGCGCAGTGTTTTGTTCTTCATCGATAATTGCCCATCTCGCGGCGACATTCGGAACCTGCAGGCAATTAAACTGGAATTCCTACCTCCTTACATGACGTTACTCTCACAGCTGACGGACCAAGGCATCAATCCTTCACACTAGGAAGATATATCGCCACAATCTGTTGAAGCAAATGCTCCTTTGCCATGGTAAAAATGCCACTAACCGCCTCGGCGCTATATGCGTCATTGTTCACGTGCGGAGGCCACCGCGTTTAGCTTCGTTGAATGCTACGGCAGAGAGGCTAGGATGCTGTGCCTGGTTGACCACGTTGAAAACATGACCTTTAGTGCAACAACCTACCGAAAGCGTCAGTCTCGCATAGAGGAATTCTTTTCGAAGTAGGTGGACTTACGACAATAAAGGCTTGCCACCCACGTATCATGTTTTCTGGCAGATTCCATAACTTTCACGTCGTTTCAGATGATTGGAAATTCCACCTAACTGAAATATTTTTCTTGGTCCCAAGGCCTTCAAATTCATGAGGCTTTACTGTATTTCCGTTTAAAACACTGTGCTTTGCATTAGCTTGTGCCCCTGCAGCGTTCGAAACACAGATGGCAACCATTCGTGATGGCTGTTCTGGAGTGTGATGCTGCACAGATGTCACTGTGTTCGGAAAGAGCACTCAAGAGCACCTTGTGAACCTAAAAGCTGCCCTGTGGAAGGTCAAAAGGGGGTGGGCTCAAAGCTCAAGAGCAAATGCTGCAGGATACCGCTACCACGGCTCCTGCTGTCACGGTGCAAAAGCGGCAGCATCCTGCTGCACTTAAGGAGAGTGAAGAGCTGGGCTAGTTGGTTCATGATCAATTCGACGAAGAGCCAGCACTGCAGGACACGGACAAGAGAGAACACACGCATACGCACCAACGCACTGGTGTTGGTGCGTATGTGGGGAAAAGACACTTCTGCCGGGTTTATTGGCGCAGAGCGCTGAGCCGTCCTAACATGGCGAAAATGCAGCCGATCACAAACGAACCGAACGTTCCAACCGTCGCGAGCGAAAACGTCTTTTTTCTCTTCTTCCATGCGCTAGCACGCAGCGCTAGCACGATTTCCAACAGCGTATGCGTGTGTTCTCTCTTGTCCGTGTCCTGCAGTGCTGGCTCTTCATCGAATTGATCCTGCTGCACAAGACCCTGCTATTGCGGTGCAGACGTTACCGCTCCCATGGTGCACCCGTCTCTCTGCAGTCTGCCGTCAGCTGAATGGCTGGCCGGCAGCAACAACAACAAAAAGAACCAGCGCTTGTACGACTTGTGTTTCATGTCAACTGTGTGCATGTTTTCTCCCGATACTAAGATCTGCTAACGTCGATCACATTCTTAAATAAGGAAGGAAGTATGTGATGATTTTAGTTTCAGTTCGTCTATTACTTCCTTTTCCCTGAGATGGTGCGCTGCATGTTTCCTGTTGTGTAATATACATATTGTTATGTGGCGTTTAACGTCCCAAAACCAGCTCTGATTATGAGAGACGCCATAGTGGAGGGCTCCGGAAATTTCGACCACCTGGGGTTCTTTAACGTGCACCGACATCGCACAGCACACGGGCCTCAACATTTCGCCTCCATCGAAATGCAGCCGCCGCAGCCGGGATTCAATCCCGCGACCCTCGGATCAGCAGCCGAGTACCGTAGCCACTAGACCACCGTGGCAGGGCATGTAATATACATATTCATGTGCATTGGAATAAAATGAGTTGCTCCAGCCTGAGTCTCACACTGTAAGCTGCTTGTCAACTACAGCGCAGGGGAATATGACAATGATGGAACTTCAGAGCCAGCGCCTACAAGACCACCTGTAGCAATGGGCTACATAAGGAACCATGGACAACCTGTCTATGCCAAAAGTCACTGTGAGGAGCATGCTGCTGCTTTAACTGACAGAAGACTGCCCTCACTGGACCTGTACTGCAAAAACAGACGAGCATGACAGCTCTTTCTGCAAATAAATGAATCTGCTGCTCTGACTTGCAACTTCGTTTTCAGCTGTGTTCCACTTGCTACAAACTTTAACATATAATGCATTGTTGCCGCGCGGTGCTCAGCTTTCACATAAACGGGCCCGACTCTATTGATCAGGGACAAGTCAACCTGGACCATAGCCACACGCCTTGGTAGGATGGCGGGCTCCGTACGGCATCTGTGTTGACACTCTGGGCTCTAACGCATCAGGAGGTTGTAGATTAGTGAGACCATACCGTGCCTTTAATGTACCTTTGCAAAGTTATGTCCTAACTTGTGTTTCATATTGCTTATGCACATCAGTTTTGTTTATTTGACCATCACTGCTGGGGAAAGGAACTCTGCCTCCCTGGTATGAAGCCAATAGCAAGGTGTGGATCACACGGAAGTTGTTTGAAGAGTACGCATTAAAATCAGACTGAAAGTTTGGGTAGCAGAAATGCAGGGTACTTTTGTTTGTGGACTGCACTGCCCATGTGACGATCAGCTGTCTGAAAGCCACTGAACTAGAGTACCTGCTGTCGAATACAACGGGCATTCTCAAGCCTACCCATCAGGGTTATCATGAAGAATTTGCAAATGCGGTATCATTCTCGCCTGCTGCACCACACGTTTCCGTGCTCAGACACTCAGGCAAAGTGCAATGTTAACTTGAAGTCCACCGAAAAGATACTTGCTGATGCCTGTAAGGCATCAGCAAGTATCTTCTGTACATCAGCAGATAGATGTACATGCTGATGCATCAGCAGGTAGATGCTGACGTACAGATGTACATCAGCATCAGCAAGTAGCCGCTTCTGATGCTGATGCGTAATCGTGTGCCCCGTCGAACCACTAACAAAGTGTCGGCACCAACAGAACCACAACACCAAGAACAAGCTAAACAAAAAGAAGCACTACCCATGCTCACTGAATACTAGCAAGTATTCCAGTGCATGAACAAAACTAAACTTAAGCCACCATCTTTCAACGTGGTTAACGATGTCTGGTATCACGAAGCTATTGGACCAACTGTTGTGTCAGCGGCCTTGTGTGTGTGGTAGGCAACCCTGGCGCAGGAGCAGACCGCTGGCGACCGTGACTATCCCTCAGTGGGAAACTAGGCGATAGTGTAACTCTGCGGACTCTCCTCTGTGCTGTGTAACTGCTGCCAAGCAGCAGCTATCCAACTCACCAGATGTACCGCAAGTGAGCGGGCATTAAAGACACAATACCAACAAAGTCTACATCAATATATGACGGTCAGAACAGTGAAGTTACGTGATCAGAACAGTGAAGAAGTAAATGCATGCCATCTCCAGAAAAGAGGCTCGCTCCGACCAGACAGCTAAAGCATGTCCATGCACCACCCAACTTAAGTGGGATGTAATCGCAAGCTACACATGGAGAGACAACCATGGACTCCGTCAAGCCACTGAAGCAAAATGACACATGCGTCGAACTACTGCAAAACTGAAATGAAATGACGCATTTCTGAAGAGCCCATTCATCACGTCGAAGAAGACTGCTGAGATGGCGCAGACTACACCACAAACAACTGCGACGATACAATAGGTTGTAGGCGCTGTCGTATTAGGTGAGGCACTAATGGCACTTGTATTAAAGCTGGAGAAAAACCAAAAGTGACTGGCTTGCAGGGCAAGAGAGAACAGCATGTGACAACGTGCATTAAAAGATAAAAGATGAGCCCACAGATGATCTGATATAATCAGATTTCATGATCAATAAACCCAGTTAACTTTTAATCACCAATCGTTCAATTATCTGTGTCAACCACTAACTACTATGGCAAGTAGCAATCGTAAAAGCACAATTACAATTGATGCGCCGCATTGTAATATTAGTATATGTGTACAGTAAAACCTCGTTATAATGAAGTTGAAGGGGAAGCGGGAATTACTTCGTTATAGCCATTAGTTTGTTATAACCAATATCAACTTCATCTATAGGAATTTCAAGGGGAATTACGATTACTTCGTTATATCCGATAGTTCGTTATATCCGGTTTCGTTATAACGAGGTTCTACTGTATCTCCACTAAGGAACATTTATCTAGCAGTATACATGCCAGGAAGTTTAAGCGATGTGGCCATCAACATAAATAAAAGTAACATTAAATAAAGCAAGTAGAAAAGTTCATGCAAATATCTAACACATAGTAACCAGACCTGACCAATAAACCAACAATGATTAAACACCAACCAAAACAACATAAACTTGTATATTTGCTTGCTCTAAAATTTCAATATACCTTCATAAAATAAACTAATAATCAGATATCAAAGCTATCACATCTCCAATACAACGGAACCAGAATGTCCTCGTAGCAGGTGGTGTTACTCCACTGCCTCCATGGTGACCGATGCCTCGAAGGTCTCCTTGGCAGTCAGCTTATTTGGCTCGGACACGTATCCAGGCTCGACACAGACCATCTTCATGTACTCGTCATCGCCAAAGTCTGCCATGGAAGCAGCCCCGGTGACCCACGGGTTCCAGAGAACTGAAATTGCAAGTTCGCCAGGCATCGTGACAGACAGGACAGAGGCATGTATAAATAAAAGTATAGAAGGAAAAACGAGTCCCTTTTATTCTGTTTTCTCTTCACGCTTTCTCCACAGTATTTTCCTTCTACCTCTAGCCATGAACTAATAATTCCGACATGCAGCAAATTCCCGTTAAGACAAATGCTGTTGAGACAAACTCTTCAATATAGGGGACATGTGGTAACACTGATTTGATTTTCATGGACTCAATGCAAGGAAAATCTGCTTAAAGGGGGGACCGACAACTGGCCAGAACGTGTGAACGGATCTTTGTGCATTTCGAAAGAACTTGAACTATAGTGATGGAATCGAGCACCATTTTTGCGATTTGAACAGGATTTGTATTTTTAAATTGAGGGCCCCTAAACAACCCCGAGGTCCAAAATTTGTTTTAAAGATATAACTGCGCTCCTGTGCGATGTGAACATGCTCCCGCAAGAATTTTGCGAATAGGTGCAATAATAAAGAAGTTACACGGGTTTAAGTGGCCGCTTGCGTCAGTTTCGTTGTCTCGGTCGGCCTCCCCACCCTTCTCTGTCGAGGAGAGGGTTGGCGCGGCGCGGCGTCCAGACTCCGCCCACTTTTGACACGAGACATGACGGGAGCAATTGACGTCATTGACGCTTGCGCTGCAGTTCCGGTTGCTCCTGCGCTCACGCCGGTGGGATGGCCACAGGATCTGACATAGACCTGGTTTCGTCCAATCAACTAGCTGCAACTATGCAAAGTTGTTCGCAGTAGAATGTGACGACAACTAGGATGTGAGCGTGACTGGTCAATCGCAGGAAAGAGGCGTGGGAATTGTTTTTTGAAATACGGCATCTGTGTGGCGCGCAGCGCTGTCATATTCGCAGAATGTGATCACCGCAACCTTCTATATGATTGAGTTAGCTTGTTTGGGTGCCTTAAAAAAAAGTAGGAGCCTGTTTAGTGGCCCTTTAAAAACTGCATCACGTTCCAAGGGGCGTAGCCTGGTGGAGACGCCTCGGTACTGCTATTTGGAGTCTTTGAATCGCCGTACATCGCCTTCTGTTCATACCACCGCAACTCGGTCTCAAAGTTGCAGTTGGCACATAAAAACGCATCTCCGTCCTACTATTTGCTTTCTCCGCAGTAAAAGTAGTCGACGCCGAGGAGCGGCGCAGCCTTCGCGGCAGCCAAAAACCTGTTTTTAACCTCGGCGCATGCGCTCAGTGGCTCCCACGCGTAGCGCGCATGCACTCTGTGGAGACATAGACTGGCACGAACACAACAGTCTGCTGTCGGCCACTGTTTGCAACATATGTTGCATGTAAGACTCCATAGGCAAAAAATTCTCATAAAGAAATGTTTCACTGTGCTTCCCCCGTTGTCACTGCGTGACTAGGCACTCTGATTGGTAAGCTTTCCGTTGGAATA
This sequence comes from Hyalomma asiaticum, assembly GCA_013339685.2. Lineage (NCBI taxonomy): Eukaryota > Metazoa > Arthropoda > Arachnida > Ixodida > Ixodidae > Hyalomma > Hyalomma asiaticum. The sequence continues at coordinate 12,755 of JABSTT010002503.1, read as the reverse complement.
AAGAACACATGTACCATAAAATATGGTGGTCAGTCCCTTTATTACAAACAAAATTAGCTGCTTTATGGCTTAGATAAACTTGTGTACCTACTGCCAACAATGGATGGGCCTTTCTTATTTTCGGAGTTCTGGCAGACTGGTGGAAGCCAGTTAGTTACGGTCCTGATAAAATATGACGTGATCGGATGTGCTGGAACCATGATAAATTCCTGAGGGTTGCCAGACCAATAATGTCCAGACAAAATCATGCGGACTGTTTTCATATGAAACGTCTTAATTTATATTGGCAAGCTAACTTGTACTACAGCAAAACACCATTGCCCAGTGGCTAAAACAACAAAAGAATGCCTGAATCCAGCATTTTCTACATGCAGAGACAATATAAGTACTGTTTTTAATATTAGCTTGCATTTATTGTTTCAAGTATAACATATATATATGTTGATGTGCCAGTCATCTTGCCATTTCCTTTTTTGGGCACTCCTGACGGAATGAAATTCTGATAAGAGGAACATGCTTTCACGATCAATTTAAGTTGGTAAGGTTGTCTGCTGTACTTGATAACAACAGTGTAGTACTGATGCCACCAGAAACAGATAATTATGTTTTGTACAAACGAGCAGAATTAACGCAGCTTTCTGCGTATTGCTGAAGAATTTCACCTCGCCGTCCACAACTAAATGCTAGTTCAGCTATCAAGTCAATTAAAAATAACAATGACACAGTTAGACCACAATTAAATTAACTGAACCAGCGATTAAATTCGTTATATCAAAACTTCAAACCGAATGCAAAGAATAGTTGCACAAGGATCCTTCTCACACTAAAATGCCGCAGGAATATTAATATAATAGACCACTGCGATAAAAACTCATTTCAGTAACGTTTACAAATGTCTTTGTTAAACCAGAAATTCAGAAGCAATAACTTGATGAGGCTCCGTCAGAACCATTGTCATACGTAACTCGAAGGGCCAAGAGAAACTGCAGTTCCAATTAATTCTGATGTAGTCCATGTACCAAGCAGAAACATATTGTACAGTTCAGTAGGAAAACCGCAAATGCATTTTATGCATTTCACATCTTAAGATCACAGACAACGGCAGTTTTAAAAGAGTATACGAAGCACGTCAGAAAAGAGAAAAAGCTCTGCCTCCTGAAACTCACCCGTGTCTGGGAAGTTTTCGGTCTTTTTCACGATGACCCAGGCCCTGCCTGCCATGCTACACGTGTGGGTGTCACTTGTCTTGCTGTAGACCCTGCACAGACGATGAGGCATATCGTTACAACCTGTGCCATCAGTCTTAATGTGACAGTGTGAAGGAGGTCATGTCGCAGGAAATCCGGTGCCGGTGTAGGCGTCTGGCAGAAAAAAATCATTTCGAGTTACCACTACTATTACAGCCGTTGCCACCGGCGACACACCCCGCAAGCCCTCTACCACGGCGCAGGTATTTCAGTGAACAAAATTCATTTCTCCAAGTAAAATCCCTTAAAAAAAAAATCAAACTGCGATTTCGCTAATACTTGCGTGCATGACAGCTCCGACTGTCACTATGTTAGGACGAAAGTCCAACAATTCCAGCACTTTATAGAGAAGGCACCAACGTGGAGCTTGTGCGTGTTTGCAAAGGCATGAAAACCTCGCATTGCTCGCGAATGCCGACAGAAGGAGCTTCCATGTCAACGGCAAGGCAAGATGAATTCCAGTGCCCTCTTGCTCTTGACACTGTTGTGACGGATTTGGTGCCATGTTCTGGTGTTGGGTGCATTACGGAGCATTCGTCATTGGCAAGTACTGACCGGGCATGCACGTAAACTTGTACCCGACCCCAAGGGAGGCCACGCAAGACAGAGGCAGAGTGTGAACTAATAATGTTGTACCCTGACAAGTACACAGTTATGTGACTCAAGAGCTTGGCAAGACAATCAGGACGCTATGCGAATGGGGCACTATAATGTTATTGTGTTCCGCTATCCACTCTTAAGGCCGAAGCTTAAGCGTCCCCCTCATCTTTTTTAAAACCTCACTATACACACAGTACAGTCAATATCTCATTATTGTGACTTCTTAGGCCCTGCAAGGCGGTGTGGAAAAACAAATGCATTACTTATTGCCAAAGTATTTGAACAATGTATATTACTTTGTGTTAGTTTCTTTTTCCTCTTCTACAGCTTCACAAATAGGGATCTTACAAATATAATGGGTGGGGGTATTCACGAAACTCCAATTTTCTCTTGCTGTTATGACTGCTTATACCACCTTTCATTAATAGGAACTACTATGTTTTGTGCTTATTGTGACTTGCATTCATGCTAAAGTGTGTGTTAAAACAATTTCACTACTTCGAACTGTGCTACATTTCAGGATACACATCTTTTTGCGTAATATTTGCATGACATGCAGTTACATCTGACATTTTATGCAACATGAAGTATAATGTTAAAATGTTTCTTGCTCTAGGTTTGTTTTCTTGAATTTCACTCTGCTGGTGTCACATTTAAGGCACTGTGGACCTCGTAATGTCATTTAGTGGCTTTTAGTCCATCTGTACTCTTTGGATTGTAGTGTTGAAATAAAAATAATTCTGACATCCAAAACGAGCATGCTGGTAGGTATTTGTTTCATTTTATCCATTCCAAAAAAATAAAGTTTTTCCATTCCATTCCATTACACAGATGCCAAAGAAACAAGGACTAAGAAATAAACGTGCAAGGCTTCGAAGGACACGCATTTTTCACACCACAGACACAACAGCTTGTACAAGATGTAACAGAAGCCTTTCACATCAGAAGGCAAGGAGGGGGTTACATTGCAGCCTGTTAATTGCATCACGTGATGTACAGCTCTGCAATTTTGCTTACACGTGCAAAAGGATGGAAGTCGTAACCTGCATGCAACCTCAAATATTGCAGCAAGCTTCTCTTATTTGAAGGCTTGTTTCTAGGAGCGCCGCCTGATTAGAAAATAAGCGTACGTGGCCAACTGGAAAACACACAGCTTGATCTACGCTTCTCGAGTGAAGAAGAACAGAGGAGGCTCCGTAATGGTTCAATGGCTGCCTTTACTGCCCACCAACACAAACATGGAACAGAGCAAAACAACAACCTACCTGTCGGTGGCACCCTTGATGTGGACTTGATCTTCACATTCCAAGCTCTTCTCTCCCTGTTTCACCTGTGTTACACAAATGCACACTTAATCAGGGCATCCTTAAGTACAGCAGCTAGTAATAATCATAAGGGATTGGGTTCTATCAGCCAAATGACAACATCGTTATGAGAGATGCTGCAGCAGAGGGTTCCAAAAACTTCGGCGATCTAGGGTCCTCTAACGTGCACTGACAACGCACAGTACACGTGCCTCAATCGTTTTTTTGTCTGTCGTGGCCAGCATTGAACCTGCGCCTTTCAGGTCGGCAGTCAAGCACTGTAACCACTGGAGCCCTTCAACAATATGAAGTGAGACGTGAACAAGTGTGGGGGAAAAAAAAATGCAAGATAGTTTTACACTGTTAAAACCATCGGAACAGCGGCACTGTTGATTTAGTGTCGTTCGTGACTTAATTGGCAAGGGTATGTTAGTAGTGTCAGTTATGTTAATCACGCCACCTTTCACCGTTATCTACTGACCGTGCGTGATCTTTCACCATACACACATGCACTTCTTTCCTCCTATGCATTTCGCGCTATGGAAACGCAGCCACGGCTGTGGGGATGTAACTCGCAACTTCAAGCTAAACCCTTTTCTACACATTATCACACATCGGCCTTCACATAATCCCTATGATGTAGCAGTGGGATGAAGACAAGAGTGGCATGAGTGCAAAATTGGGTCAAGGCCAAGATCAGGTCCACTTTGCATGGCGCAGACTCAACTCTGAACCAATCCGATGTAAAAATGGGAGCTGGAGACTAGTGGGACAGCAATGGTAAGAGGGCGTCCCAAGGTCACCTTGCGCCGAGTGACAGGAAGGTAGGGGGTTGGAGGGTGATGTCCTCAGACAGTAGCGCTACTCTCTGTTAGTAGTGGACTGGAAGTCACTGAAGCAGTTCAGAGGCATTCGTGATGACAATAAATCAGTGGTGTTGTGTTCGTTACAGTGCATGGTTGGTCCAACTCTTTTGGCCCGTGCACGCTAGAGTGGGTATTCATGGCAGGGAAATGCAGGTCCGCAGCAAGTGGTGATAGGAATAGGAGCAATATGTAGTAGCATATTAGTTAGGAACTAACGAATCACAGAGTGGTTACATTTTGCCACTGTGCTGACTTTCAGTTGGTAACCAGTCCTTGAGCCAACATTTGCATTCTCCTTGGTCTGCATTTTGCAGACGTCACACTCCGAAAGGAGTTCAGACACCGCGTGGTATATCCACCCTTTAAGGGTAGCAAACATTAAGGATGTTATGGGGAAATATGCCCACTTCTTGCATGAAAACAATTCCGATTGCCACAAAAAGGCAAGCTGATCTCACCACAAGAGAAAAGTAATTGACACTCAGTTGTTCCTCAACAATCCAAGCTATCTATCTAGGAACCTAGGAACCTCCAAGGGCTTCTCACAAAGGTGAAGGGGAAAATTAGCATCCACACATTCGTAGCACAAAGCTAGAAGGAAATCCGTACGGATTCCTCAGAAATGAAAGCTTGCCAAAAAATTCGTCATGGTCCGGTGCTCGAGCGAGTGCCTCGGAGAGGTGTTGGTTCTGGGTGTTGGTTCCGACCAGGACAAATTTTTGGCAACTAGGAAGCTTTCATTACTAAGAAATCCATATGGATTTCCCTGTAGCTTTGTGCTACAAAACGGATGGATGTTAACATTCCCTTTCATAAATGTTAATCCCCCTAGCGGCTTTCCACAGAACTCATTTGCCAAAGGTGATGCTTGCTCAAAAAAAGCATGTCTTTTACATTGTAACAAAGGGGCCTACACAGTACACAAATGACCTTAAGGAAAACTGCTTAGCGGAGCACTCCTTTCTATGTGCAAGTAAACAATTTTTTTTGCATAAGAAGCTGTCACAGAAAGTCTCTGGTGCCGCCGTTCAATTTGTCACGATCTCGAGTCCAAGCGCTATGGAACTGTGAGCTCCACAGTTGTAATATGCAGCTGCAACTGTGGCAACTGCATGCTGATTGAATGTCAAAGCTTATTTAATTAATTTTCCATTTATAACCCCGTGCAATAGTCAAGTATTCAAGACAGATGAGCTGACATCATTTGAAAAGGTGCCCGCATGGCGGGACAGAGGGCACCACTCCATTTTCTCAATTTCATCGTTTTCTCACTTATAACTTTTCTGTTCTTGGCAGGAGCAGCAAACTGGTTATAACACTAACCTCGTTGTTCTATCTTTCTCAACTTGATATTTGCCTTTACAGTCCCTTTAATTCTGTCACCTTAGCTCAGTTCGACAATGTCTGCAGTCGCAGAGGTTGAAATGTCAAACTCGCCCCATTTCCTTTCACTATTACACAAAGCACACATTCGTACCACAGAGGATGCCACTTTGAAACAAAGGGTGGCAACACAATAAAAATACTGCTCTTAACCACCACGTTCCCATCTTCAATCTTCAACTGCACTGTACGTCTGGTGCAACTTGGAACAAGAACCTGATGAACATGTGCCATTCAAAAGCATGAAGGCACAAACACATGAGCTTGAACTGCCTTCAGCACAGCACAAAGTAACAACAAAAGCGTTGCACAGACTGGTTTACCTTCCAATGTTTCTCCTTTCTGTAGGTTTGCCCACACTTGCGTTTATTCATTATGCTTGTTAAATTATTAGCTTTTGCTCATCTTCCCTTCTCCATGTTCACTTGCTGTTCCCACTCCTGCAACAGCTCTACCACAGTCCGCGGCGTATGCAAATAAACAAAAAAAAATATTACTGTGCCACGGCAAGGCTCCCCAGGATTGCTCCATGAAAGCTGATCATGTTTATGTTCTAGAAGTGCTGCATTGTGCAATTTTGCATCCCAACTTGACACGGTAGCATCTTTTTTCAGCGCATGCTCAAGACAGGCACTCACCTTGTCGACATAAGGGCAGCCCCGGAGGCCAGATATGGAGAACTGGTTCACGTCGCTAAGCCTCAGGTACGTGTGGAGCAGGATTGTGAAGGAGAACTCCGCATCGCCTGCAACAGCAGCCAAGTGGGAGCATGTATGCTGCCTGCTGTGATTGTTAAAGGGACTGTTCTACTGCTCGGAAAGCTCTTTTACGTTGTGGTAAAAATGGGGAGATTGTGCATCACATTTACGGGAATGAGCAGCTTTTAACCCACAAAAAAAGGAATTATGCTTTTAATTTTGCTCTGAAACTGGTGCAAAAAACGCCGCTAGTGACACCGAACAGCGTGTTTACCGATTTCCAAGTACATATACGAGAACCAGCTCACACAGGCATACATATCCTGCAGAAAAAGAATGATGTATGTCTTACAAGTGTACTTCACCCTATGAGACTCCTTTCTATAGCATGCAAGAGCAATTCATTCTTCTTTTCGTTGCCTTCGGGGTGGCAAAAGTGGCGCTGCCTTCGGACCTGTACAAGGGTGTAGTACTGTGCTTTCCATGCATCCGGCGCTGCATGACAAGCGCACCCCAGTGCGCAGACTTTCTCTCGCCTCTCCTCCTGATCACCTCTGCAATGTCGTCCTTGGAACCGGTTCCTGTTGGAAAAATGCCTCCTGCGCCCGAGAGGGCCGCCAGGGAGGCGACGACGCATCACGCGCACTAACCGTTGTTGTCCGTGTCTGTACACGTAGAAAAAGAGCGACACTGTATATGAAAAAATCCTGTTTTAATAATTTCTACTCAGTTTCTGGAGAAACCACTGCACGCTGGGACACTTCGAAAGGCACGCCTTCTATTCAGCCAAAAAACGGAAGAGCGATGAAGGACGGTAGACAGTCCCTTTAAAGGAAGCAAGAGGAGCTAAAGAAACTGTCCTTATATTAATGGTACATGGAAATGAAGTGCATAAGGAATTCTACAGGCCTGTACTATGAACACAGATTGTGTTTAGTTTGCTGAGAGTTCCAATAGGCAGAGATGATAGAAATGCAGATTGAAATACATTTTGCACCAAGCTTTTATAAAATCATGAAGTGTGTTATATTCTTTTTGGAAAATGCCAATTTGAAAAAAAAATTAAGAGCTGTGTGAACAGGAAAGCTTAGTGGATGAAGTGAACTTGAGTACTAAAGTTTGAGTGCAAATCGATTTGAATGTTTTTGAGATATTTCCTTGAAGATTTCTTTAAGATATACTGCAAAGATAAGGGGCTGAACCTGCTGCAAAACATTCCCACGAATGCTAATTTATTGCCCTAGTGCACGCCCACAAGCTTGTCCCTTAAATAAAAAAAAAACAGAAGAAAAATGCAGCACTCCAAAAGAGTAGTCCAAGAAGCAATCTTGTAAGGGTCTAGACTTCATGATCCAGGGCCCTTTTCTCCAGCATGGAGCTTTGCAATTCCAACAATTTTATTTGGATTCAAAAACGTGATCTTGGCAGGTCAACTTTGAAAAAGATAGTTTTTCTAACGGTGTTATTTTGTCAAAAAGTGCGAACTGAAAAGAAGGAAAGAAAAAAAAAAGAACCCCGAGCTCTAAGACTTGAGAGTCATGCTAAACAGCTTTACAGCTAAACAATTTACTCAAAGTGCCAAGATGCATAGGTGGGACCACCTTCTTCAAAAAGATGCTGTTCCACGGCAGTTGCTTCAAACGTTCTTGTCTTTATTTCCCCATTCGAGCTGAAAGAAAGAGTGCATACTCTCGCGGGTCTCTCCAGGTCAGACCACCTACCGCCCATTGATGGCAGTAAAGTCTAAGGAGAAACAAAACCTAGATAGAGTGCCAGCATTGAACAGAACCAAGTCCAGTGCAACTCCGAATTGTGCAAAATCAAGGTTAGATTGTCCTGTAATGTGCTCCTGCCAGCCTGTTTTGGAATGTTCACCACTCAGCCTTGCCAGGGCAAAGGATATATGTACCTTTTTGCTTTCCCATCAATGCTCTGGTGTACTGTCGAGGGAAGGAGCACATCTAAAGCGTGGAAAAAGTGAGCTTTCTGATGTCGGAATTCACTTCTCTTTCAGTTCCTTGACCACAATATCTTGAAAAGAGCATTCAAAGACGCCTGCAGAGGCAATGGTGATCCACATGCTCGTGAAAGATATTAGTTTCAATCTTTTCTGCAGCTGAGATAACCACCAAACTTGGTGGAAATATGCATTAGTAAACCAGCAATCCTGAACAACTCGAACTTGAAAACGCAACTTCTTTTTGAAAATCGCTATTTTGGCCTCCTCCTCCTCTTCTGTATTAATCTTTTTCTGCTTCTCCCTCTTCATTGTCATCAGCTCCTTCTTTTTCCTCGTCATCTCCTTGCAATCTCTACCTTATTCTTCTCAGTTGATTTCCTCTTCCTCATCTTCTTCATAGTCATCATGCTCCTTGTCGTCTTATTTCTCCTCCTCAGATTCTTCCTGTTCATCTTGCTTCTTCTTTCTTCATCTGCTTTCTTTTCTTTGTCACTGTCCTATTTCTCTTCTTCTCTGTGTTCACTTTGTTCCTCCCCCTCTTTTCAGTCTTTAATTCTAATCCTCTTCCACCACCTGCTCTTCGTCCTTTTCTTTTACTGTCTTCTTCCTCTTCATTTTTCTTGTATTCATTGACGAAACCACAGCCAACGACTGAGAAACATAGAGTGCCTTGAAACACCACTGTAACTACCAGAGCTAATAACACAAGATGTCCAACCAAGCGGTGAGAGTCGAGTTGGGTGGCACTGCTCTCTTGAGCTAGGTTTAATTTATGCATAGGCACAGAGTGTCTCTTTCTCATTGTGAGCAACAGTGATTACAGGCAGTATTAGACACCGTTACCACTAAAATTAGCCGCTGTAATGAACCCAAAACAGCTTGCACTGGTGAAAATTGCTCTATAAAGGCACAGATATCAGAAAAACAAGGGCTTAGCTGTCTACATTCCATAGTTTAATAGAAAGAAAAGCAAGAAAGGGACCCAAGGGCATTTGACAACCTGCAGTCCTTTGAAAATCATACTCGGAAAGGCCTTACCTGTATTGGTCACGTTGATGTCAAGGACCAAGTTATTCTTCCTCAGGATGACTGTGTACAGCACCCGGAACCTGCAAAATAAGGTGGGTGGGTGACGGTACGGCAAACCACTCGGATGGCACGAATGACACAAGAACATTCAAAACCAAGCCTTCAAATACAGTCGCCGACCGTTTATTCGGACGCTGAAAATTCGGACATGCTCGTTTATTCGGACACCTTCGCGGCACCGCCACTCGTCCCATTGAAGTAATGTATAACCACTACCGGTAATAATTCGGACGTCCTACAGCGCGCCGTTCGATTTTTCGGACTCCGGCGGCTTGGTCAGAATCGACGTTAAACGCCACGATACGGTCGTGACAAGCTGGCCGCGATGTTTACATTTTGCTAGGTTGCCAGTACTGAAAGGGCGCGCTTGCTATGGTTGGATTACTGGTGTCTAAATCCACACAGCTTCTGCAAGTTACAGTTGCCGATCTCGAAGGCTTACTTTTGTTGGCTGCACGTACTGGTTGTCGTGCTTCGGATTTAGCCAGTCCGGTATCCATTGGCTGTATACCGCGGCCGAACAGCAGGCCAGGCCAAGCCAAGCCACTGTGCTTGGAACTCTGTGCTCGGCATTTGGGCTGTCAGTTGTTACTTGACCTAGGCCTTGTCAACAGCTATATTTGAAGTCTCGCTCTTTTGCTCTGTGTGTTAGGCCTGCTTTGCTTGTTCGATCTCATCCAGTCGTCGCGTAGTGCGTTTGAATAGTTTGTTCAAACGCCGTTACGTTTGAACAGTTTGTTGATTTTGACAGTGCCGTCCGGCCCTGTGCTGAGTTGGATGATGAGGAGATCGTCCGTCAGGTTCTCGAGCCGCCGCAAGTGGACAGCGACTCTGACGACGACGCACCGCCCACGCCACAGCCATCGAGGGCGGACTTGGCGCAGGCCTTGACGACGCTCCTCTCTGCCTATAGCGATAGCCAGACACTGTCGGAAATACAGGCTGACGTGGTCGCGCGTAAACATGCACCTGTACAGTCGCGCATTGACAATTTTTTCCGTCCACTGGGACCATAAAAGTACTTTTTTTCTGGCGAATCCCTTTTTTTCGGACTCTCGATTATTCGGACTTTTCGGCGGTTCCTGTCGAGTCCGAATAAACGGTCGGCGACTGTACAGTAATACGCTAACTCGAAGTAGTAAAAAACAGAAAATAATTTCCAGATAAACGGCATTCTGATATAGCTGTATTCATGAAAATATAAGCATATTACTGCATAAAGTCAGCATGATGCCTTTCCAATATGGCACTGGTAACCACCGACTTCCACACAAAAGCTCAATTTACCAGGAGTAGATCATTTTTGCAATATTATGCATGACACAGCGACCAACACATCAGTCGGGTACAGGCAACAGCAAATCTCGCACATATAGCATAAATCGAGATGCATGTTCACACAACGTTTGAAACCGAGCCGCGCTGAAAACCTCGTGTACTTGCTCAGTTCCCCAGAGTTTGCAGCTGAGGGCAGTACGTCCACAGTGTGTTGTTCCAACCACTCACCAACCACAAAAATGAACTGTACAATGTATGTCATTGCTTAACAGATGGATCGTATGACAGCGGCCGGTGGCAACACCATGTATACAAGCAACCGGCAAGGCACTGCCATATTGAATTTTTCTGAAGTTGCTTCCTCAAGTGGGCTTGCATGCTGCTGAACTTTGATGTCTACGACGTAGTTCGAGCTTCCAAAATCATTTGTGCTATTTGCAGTGAGCCCAACAATGGCCTCAAGATCTGTATCTCTAGAAAACTCTATGCCACGTGTCGCGAGCAAATGGCACAGGAAAGCGCTGTCCACTGAACATCGCCACTGCCACGCACGACAGGTGCCTTCGGTCAATGGGCACTGAGGCATTGCTGTGCAAGGCTGACATGTTTACAAGTGGCAGCGCGCTCTCCTCAGGCACAAAGGCACGCACCAAACCTGTTGCCGCACTAATGGCAAATCACCGTGGCCGATGTGCAGCATCCCATAGCTGCAAATTTTAGTGATGCATTTCCTAAGGCTACACTTTCTCACACACTTTCTGAGCGTCAGATGTCATAGTGAAGCTCCACCTGCATAATCAATTGGATTAGCCGGCCAACAACTGTAAGTGAGAGTGAAGTAGAATCAAACTGAAGGTGCTAATACCAAAATTGCAGGCCTAGGATAGTATTTTGTAGCAATGCGTGATGCATCATGCTATGCAGTCTTATCATCCACTGTTCCTGGCTGTCCGATTCCGTTGAAAGCATGACAAGACCGGGGCTCTGACCTCTGACCAAGCATGACACCTTTTCGTGTATCAGAAAAGACATTGCTACGAAATCACTTCTTGGCAATACCAAAAACCTGGGCAAAAAGGCATAAAAAAGACATTTCGGCACAGTCTTTTCTTTCAGCATTTCACAGTCTAGGTTTTGAGACATCTGAAGCTCTGGGCAGTGGCGTTCAGGTACGGGTGAAAGACCCTTGTAGTTGACACTGTGCCAGGAAAAAAATTTGACATATCTGATAATTCGAGATATCAGAGTTGACGCTAATAAGAGTTTACCGAGTTGTGCAACTGCAAGCAACCAGCCCTGCCACTGCAAGTGCCTCCACCATAGTTTCTGGTGCACTAAGGTCACTGCCCTATTTCCGAGAAAGTATGTACTGCTTCTACTTATGTGCCAGCGCATTTTCCAAATAAGTTTTGATCATTATAGTTGAAGTGGGAGGCTTTAACGAATATCTTGCATGGGGAATAACTATTCCTTGAATTTGCTTTGCCTTGGATGGCTTGGATGTTATTTGTAATTCCGAACTGTGTGATCCCCAGTCGTAGCAATTTGGTTTGTGCGTTCCCGGGTTTTGCTGTTTGTTCACCTTGCCATGTGATGCATGGTCGCAGTGGAAGTTGAAGTGGTCCAGTGGCACCGCTAAGCTTGACTAAATGTCCAAAGGTGTCACAGCTCTTTAAGACAGACTGCAAGAGGATGTGCTGGTGGTACGATAACAATTTTCAAACCTTTGTGCAACAGAAATTTGGCAGGTCAAAGTTCAGAAGCAAGCTAAGTAACAATCAAATTATTCTTATTTATCTCAGGCTCAATTAAAGTTGCAAAGAAATGTACTAATATAGACCCTTTTCGTAAGTATGCCACCTTGTGGTGGGCTTTTCCCCAGTTTCGTTTTGCAAGGAATCTTTGCTTCGCGAGCACCATCACGAGGTCACGAGGGCATCGCTAGACAACGGGGGCATACTTGAGTGTACAGGCAGCTACTCTATCTGGTTCCTGTGCGCCCCCGCTGAGCTCTCATCATCGGTGTTTGCAAACGTGCATTTTGTGCGATGTGTTCGTGCCCTTGAAGCGCTTGTTCTCTACAGTAACTGGTATTTTGTGCCCATTAACGGGTTGGTCGGGCAGAGTGGCTCGGTCGTAGGACGATGATCAACGTACAAGTGTGCAGTGTCAACATCTGGCAGCGTGCACCATCAACACCTGGCACCACCGGGACAAGAAAAAGGGCTTGATGTATTTTGGCAACATTTACGTTGCGACATCAACGTTTCATGCCTCCTAGGAACAAGAAAGGTGAGTCGCTACTGTTCCGCGCTGCACATAAACATGCC
>JABSTT010002502.1:0-40205 GCA_013339685.2 Hyalomma asiaticum | reverse complement strand
GCGAAACCAATGTGACAGCCGCCGCCTCTCTAGTCATTATTATGCACGCGCACTGGCATCCAGATTCTCCGCTCGCACCATTATTTCGGCATGGTATCTGCCACTATCGTAGAGGCTCTGCAGTGTGCGTGTTACGACACTGGTTGCAGGGTTCTTCGATTTTTGATTTCGACGGCCGAGAGGGCAGGCTAACTGTTATCACCTATGCCTACGCTTCCACCCTCTTCACACACTAAACAGCGCACACAACAGATGCGTCACTTTAGGGAGGAGCTTTGCGCGGACACCTCACCCTCTTGCATGCGTAATCATGCGAAAGACAATTAAATTTGGGAGCCGGATATCTCGGAGCACAGGCGTGCTAGAAAAATCTTCCAACTGAAACTGTGTACAAACACCACTGTCTACATTTTTTCAATGTAAACATGCCAACTTACCGCAGCCAGTAAAAAGTTAATTATTAAATTTAATTAACTGGGCTGCTGACAGCGATAATTATCATCTATCTTTCTGTCCCCCTGGCCGCTAACTTATTTGCACAAGTGGTTCACGTGCTTCGAGCGCCTAATTTTTAAAAACATAAGCTTTAACTTTGAACACCCGGTATATAGATATATATATATATATATATATATATATATATATATATATATATATATATATATATATATATATGCACTGGATCTTGACTTGCAATGAAGTTCCAGTGGGAGATTTCACTTGTGCAGAGTTGCACCATGAGGATTCCTAGCGCGCGCGTTAACTAAATTAATCCGGAACTCGGCAGACGATCTACGATGAACCTCCCGAGCTTCCCCACTCGTCATCATTCACCTCCGTGGATATGCTGTATTTTTTTCTTACTTCTTTATTGTGACTACCTGGAATTTTCCGTTCACAAGCAACGACGTCGACACCGGAATTTCTGCGACAGAAGCCCTTCAACGCTCTCGTGTTAATAGGCTGCTTTAATGTATCGTGCTTTAGCCTACGTTAATGTTAGCTTGCGCTTCAACGCTAATGTTAGGATGGCGTGAAACTCATTGACACAAGTTAGTTTTTGAACGTTGTGGAGCAGCATGATAGGATGTATGGATGAATATTAGCGGCGTCCCCCTTTTAACGGGCGGTTGCCGGGCCACCAAGCTCTAGCTTTATTTCTTTTTCCCCTACAAACATTTCTTTTCCCCAATTACACATATTTCCACAACTAATTTTTCTCCTCCTCTTCCTATTTTATCTATTATCGTTCCGCTGTGATGTAACAATCTTACCCGAACTACCTTGCGCTGTTGTTTGCTCCATACTTTTTGCGCCACCAATACTCTAAGCGCCTTTTACTTATCTCTATCGCCGACATGTTCAGCTTTCCCGTGTTACTCCTGAAACCCATGGCCTCCTGTAGGGTAGTGTCCACAGCTACACCTGGGTGGACATCTGTACATTCAATCAAAATATGATCTGTCGTTTCCCTAGCTTTCCCACTGCCCGTACATGTGTCCCCGTCTTTATTGAATGTCGCTCTGTATCTACGGGTTCTCAGGCTGATACGCTAAAACATACGGCGCCATCTAGATGTAGAAAGAAGACAAACTAATGAGTCGCCTCCAGACGGCCGCATTTGACTCCCTTTGGCAGCAGAAAGCGTGACGCATCTCAAATGACTTCTGTTCATGCCCTCTGAAACAAACAACTGAATAGAGCTAAGTGAAAAGTTTAGCGTAAAACAAACGACAAGACACTCAAAAATCTGAAAAACCAAAACCCCCTCCCCTTTACTTTTCTGTGTTTCTAGTCGTTTGTTTGGCCTTAACGTTCTCAATTTGTTATACAAGGCCAACTAGCCCGGCGAATGACCTGCACTTCTAAAATCTATGAAAACCAGATGCAGGCGGTATCGCCATCTCGACGCACCCAGAGCAATAAGAGGTGACACTCGCTAAGAGTGCTGCTGTGCTAGTCGAGAGCGTATGTCACAGATGCGCGGCTAGCGAAGTACCATTACTGAAAGCTGAAGGAAATACGGGGATTTGTAGGTAATGAACTGGCCCAGTAGTGCAGCGTGACGACGCAGTAGATTTGAAGTGAGTGCTTCTAGCTTCAACTGAGGCCGCCATCTTGCCAAACGCACGGGTGATCGTGCGAGCGTTAGCGTTGAAGGCTATAAATACAAAAATAGCGTAGGAACATAGGAACTCCGTCTTGCACATGCGCAATGTAGAGCCCCCCCTCCCCCAATTCCCTCCCCCCCCCCCCCCCACAACGCTAATGCTAAATATTTGTTCCTGCTGCTTTCCACTATACTTGAACTGACGAATAATGCTGGCGCGGTTAAAGTGCAACTTCGGCGATATTCCAGTGACCACTGATCTTAATGAAATTTTAAATTTGCATTCTTCTCGGTACTGTAATAATATATGGCAAGGCAGGCGGTTAAGTCATGTAGCTTTCCTGGAAATGAATTTTAAAGAGACCGACAACTGGCCAGAACGCGTGAACTGACATTTGTGCATTTCGAAACAACTTGATTTACAGTGATGGAATCGAGAACCCTATCGCGATTTGAACAGGGTTTGCATTTTTAAATTGAACTTAATAATTGCGGCAACTGAAACGTGGCGCAACCTGGTGGAGACGCCGCAGTGCTGGTATTTGGAGTCTGAATCGCCGTACGTCACCTGCTGCTGCTCATACAACTGTGACTCGGTCATAAAGTTGCAGTCAACACATAAAAAACCACGGCCGCTCAATAAAAAAAAAAGGGTTTTTATTGAGGGGCCGTGTAAAAACGCATCTCCGCCCTACTACTTGCTTCCTACGCAGCATAAGGAGTCGACGCCGAGAAGCGGCGCTGCCTTCGCGGCAACCGAAAAACCTGTTTTTAACTTCGGCGCATGCGCTCAGTGGCTCCCAAGTGTAGCGCGCATGCTCTGCTTGGAGGCACAGCCTGGCGCGATCACGCCCGATGGCTGTCGGCCACTGTTTGCGACATATGTTGCATGCAAGGCACCATAAGCAAAAAATTCCCATAAAAATGTTTTTACGGCGTTTTCACCGTTGTCAGTGCGGGACTGGACACTCTGATTGGTAGGATTTCCATCGAAATAAACAAAACAGGTGCCTTAAACATTGGTTGTCAGTCCCTTTAAAGATTTTCAACGCTGCTTACCCAAGGCGTACCTACAAAGCAAAACGACGATGCTTCAGGGCTCGAACCGTCGCTGTCAAGTATAGAAAAGCCGGAATAACTCAATAGCTCATCGGATGTCCTATCCACTGTCATTTCTTCTGGCACCAGCTCGACCTTTCTGATGGCGGGGATGCTGTGACAATATAGCATGCGCGGCACGAAGTGTTTACCCGTTTCGGTTTCGCTTTGAACGCACATTTCGGTCGGTTATTTCAGATTATTGGTGCGTTTCTCACCAAATTCAACAACCCTGTCTACTACCGGACTACCAGTACCATTTCAAACATCGATATCAGAACGTGATGAAAAACCTGCGGAGTTACCCCTTAAGGAAATGACACTATTTCTTGCAGCCCTTGCAGGAGGACGGCGAAGCATCAGTCGGGGTAGCGGAAAGAGCATGAAAGAGCACAAAGGAAATAAACGGCTTAGTAGAGGGTTTCGAAAATTTTGGCACCTGGGGTTCCCAACATACACTGACAACGCGCAGCAGAGGGAACCCTATAGCATTTTCGCCTCAATCGAAAATGCGACCGCCACGTCTTTTTTGCTGTCTTCCGCTGTGAACCCACGCCGATAGCGGAAAGGAACGCATAGGAGAACGAGGTGGACCGCGGTAATGAGCGGCGTGCTGGCCTATCAGATGTGCGAAAAACTGCATAACGGATATGAACCCCACACACTGTTGCCTTATATGGGACCCTGCTCATCAGGTGTTGGCAGGAGACGAGGCAGGACACGCAGGCGCCCGCGCGCTCTCTTACCGGGCTGTTTTCTCCTCCCAACCGATCAGCTAACTGATTGGAACCAGGCCTACACCTTCGAAGACATTGAAAAATTCTACCAAGACAGCCATCACCATTACCTCCGTCAATGTGAAGGCCTTGGGAAGCCGGGTCAGTGGTTCTTGCTCTGCCTTATCACCAACAGATTGCTCTGCTCGGCAGCTCTTAAGTATTTTGACCGCTCCTTAGTGGAACCTGCCCGCATAGCAGACACCTACCACATGGTGCGGGCATGTGCCTCCTACTTGGCCATTCCTCCCGTCCCGAACCCAACACGGGCAGACTCGGAGGCGGCCCTGCTGGCTGCCTCGACCTGCAGCCCCAACAAGCCTGATTGAGACGGGAACGGGTGGCGGTACCGCCACTGGAGTCCTGAACTAAGGTCTTTGGCCTAGTGTTCGCAAGCGCCAGTATTTTTACGGGCTGGCGCCACCGTACACCCTTCCTACATTTAAAGGGACCGAAAACGAATTTTTAAAGTGCCTAAGTTACCTGCTTTCCTTATTTTAACGGAAAGCTTGTC
This sequence comes from Hyalomma asiaticum, assembly GCA_013339685.2. Classification (NCBI taxonomy): domain Eukaryota; kingdom Metazoa; phylum Arthropoda; class Arachnida; order Ixodida; family Ixodidae; genus Hyalomma; species Hyalomma asiaticum. The sequence continues at coordinate 35,707 of JABSTT010002502.1, read as the reverse complement.
CGTCAGATTGCACAATCATGCAATAACAACGAGGAAATCGCCGTAAATCATTTTTTTGTCGGGATTTCTCCCTTATGGAGTCTTAACGCAATACATGTTGCAAACAGTGGCTGACAGCTGTCGTGTGCTTTCGCGCCAGGTTCTGTCCCAACAGAGTGCGTGCGCGCAACGCCTCGGAGAGACTGGGCGCATTCGCCGCGGTTAAAAGCAGATTTAGGTTGCCGTGAGGGCAGCGACGCTTGTCAGCGTCGAATCCTTTTGCTGCATGGAAAGCGAATAATAACACTGGGATGCGTTTTTTATGTATTGACTGCAATTTCAAGACCGAGTTATGGTCATGTGAGCAGCAGGAGCTGACGTGCCGCAGTTAAATAGACTTCAGACAGCAGCACACAGTAATACCAAGGCTTCGCCACCGGGCTACGCCACGATTCATTTAACCCCAAGTTACTTGTCGGTCCCTTTAAATTAACGTTTTAGCCACCGAAACAGATACATAATCCGCAGCGGGAGCACAAAAACACAGCCGAGGAACGCAAGTGGCGGGAGCAGCGGAAAGGGGTAACCGGAAAGGAGTTCTTTTTCCGCCGTTTTGTTTAGGACAGGCTTTGGGCAGTAGTACACAGTATAATGGTCGTGTGACACTTTCTTTGGCCCATGTCGGGAGCACGGCTAAGCGTCAGTGGGGGTGAGGGAAAGGGAGTGAAAGAGATAGGAACGAGAGAAAGGCCGTACTGCAGGGCTCTGGAAAATTTTGACGACGTGGGATTCCTTACCGTGCACCGAAAACCCCCAGTACACGTCTTTCTAGAACTTTCGCCTCCACCGATAATGCGACCGCCGCGACCGGGATGGAACCCTGGTTTTTGGGTGGCCGCCAAGCATTCGCAAGCACAGCGTCGAAGCACTTCTGGAAAGCCTTATTCAGCTCCTAAACGAGAAGGCCTACTGGAGGACTTCCATGTCTCTGTCAGGAGAAGTAGTCAAACTACATGATGGCAGTGATGAAAAACTTCCGCCCTAAGTACAAACATCTAAACAGTGATAAAATTGTCGACAATACATCAGCTTATGAAAGCCGGCAACAATTTCGCCATTTCGCGAACTACCTAATCTTCCCTAACGAGTTAGTGTCCCTCGAAAGGAAGCGCATAGTAGCTCCATCTTACCGGTATGTTCTCTGGAGAAGCCTCGATCTTTGGAAGAAGGATAAGCTTAAATGAAGGACAATAACTGAAAATTAATAAAAGTCGGTCGTTAGGGGACAAGAAGACAGCCGAGTGGGACATGGGACAAACGCGGCGTAATGACACCTTATTTTTTATTTACTTATTTGGAAGGAATACGGCTAGATTTGTCACATTACAGTAGGGAAGGTAAATGAGTGTTATATACGCATGCCACATTTTCTTGCAGGATACGGCATTTTTAGTACTACATTGTTGCACGGAATGCTTGAACACAACAGCAATAAAAAATTCTACACACACACACATATATATATATATATATATACTATATATATATATATATATATATATATATATATATATATACAGTCAAATAATAAAGAATAGTAATAATACATCGCGCAATCAAATACTAACAACGCATAGTACACGGACGTCCCGCGTTTTCGTCTCCATCGGAAGTGCGACCACCACAGCCAAGCACCATAACCAAAAATTGGGGGACCCTTAAGCTTCGCCTTTAAGAGTTCAACGCGATAGCGAAATCCAGCCCCTAGTGTGCACTTCAACCACTCAGTGCATACTTATTAATGTGTGTTGGTACACACACACACATGCGCACAGACACAGACACACGCGCACGTGCGCGACACATCTATAGTAATGGTAGAGGTTTTCGATATATTTAATAGCACTTTTATATCAACTTCATGAAATATTGTACAATGATGCAGTCACATGGTTCTGTATTATGAACTGCGCGTGGGCGTGACACTTTCATTCGTAAATGGTCACATTCTGTCGTCCTTCTTGCGTTATCCTTCTGGAGACATCTTCCGGCCAACCGCAACAAGCATCGCCTTGTGGTCGGTGAAACGGCAACAGCACATTATCTAATATTTGCTGTTTGCTTGATATCATATTGTCACATAGTATTGTGACTAGAAAAGCCAGACGTAGAGAGCGTCTTGGGGCAGCCACTTTATTGGAGACCTTGACCTAATTCGGCGGTGGTAGCGACGACAGGCGCAGCTGTCTTTTGGCGGGACACAAGAGAAAGAGCACCACGGCTCGGCGACGCACGCCGTTTTCTACACCGCAGAGTTCGAGGTGGACGCTCCTTAAGAACGCGTCGACACTAAGGATGAAAGTTCGAACGCCGCAGCATCATTGACGCGCGTTCATACGAGACGCCTAGTGTTACAAATGCGTAGACGCAAGCGGAAGATAGAAATGCTAAGAGCGCGCGTCTGTCGCTTTGGATGAAAAGACGCCATCTGTGAATATGATCCCTGTCGTAGAACGGCGGAATCATATAGGCTCTGCTGTAGTCGCTTGGCCTCCGAGATGGCGGGCGCGCCCGCCGTCTCAGAGGCCGCTGTAGTCGAGACATGTTTTTCACAATGTCTCACAGATGGCAGCACATTATCTAATGTTTGCTGTTTGCTTGATATGATCAATAAAGTTTAATCCTCCTACAAATCGCCGAATGGGCTCATTTCGTCGTAACACCTGCCGAACAAAATGCGTTAAAGGAGACTCCTTTCGCTACCTGACATTTATGTAGTTTTTTTCCTAGGAAGTTCGAAGTAACATCGTGGCTTTGTGGTAGGACACCTGCTTGCACGCAAACGGCCCGGGTTCGATCCTCACTGGGACAGAAGACTTCTATTGTTTATTTTATTTGCGTCGTTCTCGATTTTTCGGTCACGATTTTTCGCTCACGGAGAAACACCGACGCCGACGGCGGTATTTCTGCGAAACGAGCTCTCTAACGCTATCGCGTTAATATACATCGCGGCGGCCGCACTTCCTGCATCCAGTCAGCGCGTGCCTTGTCGCGGGAGAGGATGACATGGCCTTTAAACGCAGTTGTGGGGCTTCGCAATTCTGCCAGAGGCCAGTGTGCTGTGCGTTGTCAGTGCACGTTAAAGAACACCAGGCGGTCGAAATTTCCGGAGCCCTCTACTACGGCCTTTCTCTCCTCTCTATCACTCCCTTTCTCCCACCCCAACGGACGCTTAGCCGTGCTCCCTACATGCGCTGCAGAAGTTAGCGTCCTTTCCTAACCAAATCACAATCAATCAATCAGCAATTTTGTGTACTGTGCGTGGCCGCCGCGGTGGTGTAGTTAGTGGTTACGGTGCTCGGCTGCCACCCTAAAAGCGCGGGTTCGATCCCGGGAGAGGCGGTCGCTTCTTTGATGGAGGTGAAAATGCCAGAGGCCAGTGTGCTGTGCGTTGTCAGTGCACGTTAAAGAACACCAGGTGGTCGAAATTTCCGGAGCCCTCCACTACGGCCTTTCTCTCCTCTCTTTCACTCCCTTTCCCCCACCCCCACGGACGCTAAGGCGAGCTCCCTAAATGGGCTGCAGAAATTAGCGTCCTTTCCTTACCGAACCACAATCATCATCATCATCATCATCAATTAGTGATTTTTCCTTAACAGAACCACGATCATCATCGTCAATCTGCGATGTACGCCGAGCTGCAATGGACGCATCGAGCGGCAGCATGCGCCTGTTCGCCAAAGATAGCGCCAACTCAGGGCCGACGAAGGAGATCGTAAGCAAAATTGAGAACAGCAGAGAACAGTATACGAGTATAGGAGACAGAACACAAAACACGGAAAATTTCAATAACCCATGCCTCACTACAGGTCGCCAAAAATAAAACTGCAAAGTTAATCATATACCTAACGCATGAACATTGCTACAAAGCGCCAGAGCATATACGAGATAGAATATAGAAGAAAATCAGGGGAAGACGGGCGAATCACTACAGCGCCCCTCCATAGCTTTCACGCTAAGTGAAACCGGACTTTATTCTTTGCACTCTTCAATGTTCTTTTTCTTTTTCCGTTTTGGTTGCTATGTGTTCGTGATGTTCTGTGGTACGGTTCGAGGAAATTTTGTTTCATCGCCGCCGTACGTTCTTGTCTTGCTCTAGTTCGGCATTATCTGAACATTGCTGAAATGATAAAATACAAGGATTCAATGCTTCAACGAGTATGAAACTTTTCAGACATCGTGTGCAGAGCGGGATATCGGATAATACGCGTCCTTGTTTGAGAGATAGCATATGGCGTAATTCGTAACCGCTAGAAGCACGCAATTCCTCATCGTAGTGTTGCCGCCTACGCCCGACCGCGAGCGTCCCGATTTTGTTGCATGCAAACTGCATGGGTTTAGCAAGCACTTGGGGTTCTTTAACGTGCACGGACGTGGCAGAGTACATGGACCCCAAATGTTCGCCTCGAAAGACATGCAACCGCCATGGCGGGGACTTGATCCCGCGAACTTCGAATCAGCAACCGATCGCCTTAGCCACTCGACAACCACGGCGGGCCACTGGCTTGCATTTGGCCCCTCATGTTTTCCAGCCCGATCTGTGGACGTTACTATTCGCGGACGCGTGGGGCGAGATCGACTGACTGATGCTGCCAGAAATCCGATACACACGTTGTCAGGCTAGAAGAAACCCTTAGGATAGAAAGTCGCTGAAAGAGCGGCTTTCTGTGGCTGCTTTTAAGCGCATGCGACAGCTGGTGATATGCTGTTGATGTAATGTGATTCGACCTACCGACCTGTTTTTAAATCTCTTTTAATCGTAGTGCGGAAGTCCTGCGTGTGAAGCTCTAGATGAGTGGGTCTAGGGGAGCTACGCAAAGCTGGGTACGAGGTCATGAAGGAAGAGATTTTGCCCATGCTGGCCGACAGTAATGATAGCACGGGAAATGCAAGCGCACCAGAATAAGTATCGTGTAACTGAGTGTTATGCTGGGATGGTGGCATATTGTGTTCGTATCGCGACGTTTGCCTGCCATGTGCGGCACGCGTAATGTTCTGCTTGAAAATGCTCTTTGTGGTTTCCGATGCAAGGCTGTTTTAGGTGAAAGTGAGTGGTTGGAAGTAAATATCAGTTATGCAAACTGGTTTTTCTGCTGAAACCTTGCTACCATGCAATAAAACACGTTGAATGTGTCTAGTGCCTTTTCAAAGGTGCACTTATTAGCACTAAAGTACGCCGGTCTCAATTTTACGAATAATATGCGAGAACGGTTTGCTTACTGGGATAATAGCAATTAAGATGTCCACGCAAGGAATATTTTTTCCATTTAAAGGAGAGTTTTACCATCTTCTTTTCTACACAGAAGTGGTAAGGCGCATTGGTTTATGGTTTTTAGTGGTGCTGTGAACTGATTTCTTTTCTCCAACATTTAAGCTCAACCAGATTGTAACAGCCTTTGCTGCGCTGTTCCTACACTGGTGAAAAAAAAAAGGCGCCGATGCCATTATTCCTGCTTTCTCTACACCCATTGCCTGTCTCCTTGCTTGGATGAGGATGATAGTGACGATCGTTAACATTAGACAACAGGGGGACTAGCGTAGACTCAGCCGGACTTCACGTTATTTTACAAAATTAAATCTCCGCCGCATTGCATACCGCCCTTCCTCTATATCTGGAGTTACAGTTCATAGCCTTAGTTTCCAGCGAAAGACGGTTGCCATTATTAAGAAAAAGCGAAAAAGCAGAAAAGACTAAACGAACGTGATAGTTTAATATACTTTTGTTTACGGGGAGCGTCCATATGCCCATTCTAGCTGAAACATTCGACGTTCCACGGATGTTACTATCGATGCGTTTTCTTCGCTTCAACGTGTTGATCATTACGTAGATATTTCTGAATCCTTACCGGTACTGAGTTGTTGGGTAATACCCGGGTGTGGGTATGTGCCATGGCACAGGATTATCAACATCGTCTTCGCCGGCGACTCGCGCAGACAGTCACGCGACGGGCTCGTTCTACTCGTGCCTTGTTGTTACGCGAAGCGCTAGATCGTCGCCCTTGCTTCCGCCAAGCCAGCCCTCGGTAAGCTGACAGCTTCGCCCGCTCCTCCTTCGTTGCTGAGATTGCGATCTTCGGCTTTCTTCTCGGGCGACATCGCCTTTAGGCAGTGCAGCTAGACGCAAATCCCGCGATTTAGTGACGCCGTTCAGTATTTTTCCAACGTCTCGCTGATGTAGCGCGACTGGGTTTTGTTTGCACGCTACTGAAGGCAGCCTCATCTCTGCTTCTACGTACCTCGATGCCATCGGCAGTTTTGGCAGCCCTAATTTTCTGAACGGTTTTTAAGAGCTCTTAGTCTTGGACATGTATACGCTGCATTGACTACGGTGCAGAGTGTGTGCTGGGGAAAATGAAGGACCGAGCTGTCAGTGCTAGTTAGGTGATGCGCCGGATACGTGTCGCCTTAGGCTATGAGATTGATATATTTGGATCTTAAGCGCTGAAAGTATAACGCTCTGCACCTAGGCCTAACATTGCAGTTGATGTTCCTGTGTGGTCGATCTCGACCTCTCAGTCGAGGTCCAGGGACAAATGCAGCAGTGAAAAGGGATTTAATATGCGCTTGAAGATAGATGCGAATGCGGGAGTTTAACGAACTTACATAAATCAAAAGCAGTTATAAGTACCGTGAAGCTCCGTCGCCCCAGATTTAACAGTGAAGCTGTTTGAGTTAGCCGTGATTTGTTAGGCATCATGCCACGTGAAATTGCGTTACGTGGTTTTGGTAGAAACCTGTCGTGTGACATCGCGTTACGGGATGTTGGAGGAACCATGTCACGTGATACTACGAGTGTTACGCGATTTTGGCAGGTCCATGTCACGTGACATTTCGTTACGTAATTATGGAAAAACATGCCACGTGACGTTGCGTGCATTACGTTATTTTGGCAGAAACACGTCATGTGACATTGCATTGCGTGATTCGGGCAACATGTCAGATGACATTTTGTTACGTGGTTGTGGGGGAACATGCCACATGACATTGCGTTACGGAATTGCTTATGTCACGTGACATTTCATTACGTCATTTTGAGAGGAACCTGTCACGTGATTTTGCGTCGCGTGGTTTTGGCGGGAACATACCATCTGAACTTGCGTTACGTGATTTCCGGTCATTACGTGACATGTTCACGCAAAAACATTGCAAGGCTATTAAGTGACCTGTTTAAGTAAACTATCGACCAACTTCCGTGTGTTCTGGCCTTGCGGGACCTAGAGGAAGCTGTGTATTGTTTAGATGTTTAGATGCATTTCCCACCAGGGCTTTCTGCCACGAATTTTGCTGAACGGGCATTTCTGGCCGGTGTGAATTACTGAGTCCGACGTGTGCAAAAGCGTTCGACGAAATTTAGAGTGAAAAGGAAATCGAAGACCCAGTCCATTTTACGAAGATGTGGACGAATGGCTCGAGCGGGAGTGCTTCTCACATGGTTAGAATAGCGTCAACGTATTCATATTCGTACATTTGGGGTAGTCACCACAGCATTTTGATTACCATGGTATTTTTTTACGCTGGAATCTGCACACGATCATCGTCATGTTAATCAGCTTCGATTTGTGTCGTACTTAAGGTCGAGCACCTTTGCTACAATCTGTATTACATTTTCCAAAATTTACAAGTCAGGTTGGTGTTCCTAGAACTACTTGTAGGAAGCCAACGCCTAAATAGGTTACCTATCCACAACGAAGGGAAAGTGAATCCCGTACTCGTCGGCTGCTCTACTTATGTACTAAATAGGAATGACACCTAGAAGCCAGGGGAGGCTTATTCAGCCTATTACAGTAATATTCTTGCTATTACGAATATCTATTATTGCCAGTAATTTTAACAATGCAAGCAAGTGCGCAAAATGATTTTACATTTGATATTTCTGCTTCCACTGTCTATAACCAGTATATTTAATCGAGTGGCTTGACTTGCATGACAGATGGCATGATACTGCGCTCGTCAGATATTCGAGCAATTTTTGCTGGTTCTTGAAATTTCAACCTGATTTGAGATTTGAGAAACAATATGCGATTGTCTCCTTGAGGTTTGCGTTGTAGTTAATCGGCACATACCCGAATAAAGGCAAGTGCTTCTGGTATAAGCGAAAAGAAAAAATTACGATTAAGCAATAACCACTGTTTTCATATCCATATACTGTATTTATGAATTGCCAATACTTGTAGGTTATCCTCGATGAAATATTTGCGATGGTTATGAAGTATTTTCTTTACCCTCTGATGTACTTCTGATGCGTCCTGATGACTCGTTGATGTACTTTTATTTCCTTGAATAATTCGCAGTGTATTATGTGCCAAAATCTCGATATGATTATGCGACATGCCCTGCAGTAGACGTCGCCGAAGTAATTTTGACCACTTGGGTGTTCTTACAAAACCTGCACCAAAACGTAAGGGTGTCTTTTTCACGTTTTGTCTCATCGATATGTAGACGCCTTAGCCAGGATTCATTTCCTCTACCTTCTGATAATGATGGCGCTTTTACGTCGCAAAAGCAGCTATTATGAGAGAGAGCATGTTGAAGGGCTCTCTCGGAACATCGACCACCCGGGGATTTTTAAAGTGAATTAACATCGCACAGTGAACGGGCCTCAACATCTCGGCTGCTTCGAAATGCAGCTGCCGCAGCCCGGATTGGATTCCGCGACCTTCGGGTCAGGAGCCGAAGGCCATAGCCACTAGACCACCGTGGCGGGGCACTTCGAGCTTGTGAAACCAACACCTTAGCCGCTAAATTACCATGGCTTGTGCTCTTGTAATTGCCTCGTTTGTAGTCGTTATGTAGTGGTCGTAGAGGTTTCTGTTATTGGCGACGTTATCTATAACCTCGGTTACTACTGTAACTGCTTGCCGAGCTTGAGGTCGCTGTATTGAAACTAGGCCAAGCCGGCCGCATTTTCATGCGGACTAAATGAAAAAAAGAAAGAAATAAAGGAAGGAATCAGCAACTAGGTAAATAAGTCCATGTGCAAATTAAAGAGGCTAGGTGGACGAAATTATTCCGGAGCCACCACACTTATCATCGTTTCGGCAATTAAAAAACCATGATTTAGTTGAATAATGTTATGATTTTTATAACTGTGAATTCATTTCACGAGCCAATTTCGCTCAACCATGTCAATATTTCTCTACAGTGCTCTCACACTGACATTCACGCATTGGTTTAACTTGCACACACACACACACACACACACACACACATATATATATATATATATATATATATATATATATATATATATATATATATATATATATATATATATATATATATATATTGTCGCGACTGTACTTTGGAAAATCTACTTTGGTAGCCGAGAAAAACGAAGTAGGAGCACGAGCAAGGACCACCGGGTTTTCAGAGGAAGACGAAGTTTGGCGTCTGCGTTTTCTGTCGTTTTCTGATAATACAGTTCCTTGTTCTTTTTGTCCCATCGTGGTCCGGTCTTGTTTTTCCACGTTGTGACACTGGTGGAGGTGCTGGACTTCAACCCCTGATGCTCGGAACTCCTCAGCGGAGCCGCACTACCAGTCCAAGCCCGCAACCAGTACCTGCTGTGGATACACCGGTCCACCGCTACAGTCGCCGACAGCGAGGCTTGAGCCCCGAGATTTTCCCCTTGGAATTCGCCCTGTCAACGAGCCCTCATCCTCCTGCAGAAATGGCCACCGAAGGTGCTTCACAGGTGACTATTGAGCAACCGCGAATCCCCGACACATTTCACGGCGAGATTTATGAGGACGTTGAGGATTGGCTCGATCAATACGAGAGAGTCGCCAAGGCGAACCGCTGGTCCCCAGATCAGAAGCTATCCCACGTCTACTTCGCACTGGCCGACAGCGCTCGTACATGGTACGAGAACCGGGAAGGGACTCTAACTACCTGGAGTGAATGTCGGCAACAGCTCCTCGATACGTTTTCTAACAACGATCGTCGCGACTTGGCTCAGCAACTCATCGAAGTGCGGATCCAAAAACCCAAGGAGACCGTGGCCATGTTTGCAGAGGATATGACGCGCCTCTTTCGCCGTGCGGACCCCGAGATGCCTGAAGCGAAGAAAGTCCGGCATTTGATGCGAGGAGTGAAGGAGCAACTGTTTGCTGGCCTTCTTCGTCACCCGCCGACTACTGTTGCGGAATTTATTAGGGAGGCGACGACAATTGAACGAGCCCTTCATCAGCGGTCCCGCCAGTACGACAGAACAACTACGTCGTCCAGCGTTTCTGCATTGACTGCAACCGGTGAGCCTTCTCTACGTGAGCTCAACCGCGAAGTCGTTCAGGAGGAGCTGCGCAACCTTGTAGTGCCTCCGAAAGATCCTGTGGTAGCTTCTGTCGCTGAGGTTGTGCGTGAAGAAATCAGGCAAGCTATTTCTTCGCCTCAACTACAGCCGGACCAGCGGTCCATAAACTACGCATCCGCAGTCCGTCATCCAGCACCAGCGCCGCAGACATTTTTCCCTGCTCCTCATAGCGAGACGACGTACCACCCACAGCCGGCCTACTTACCGCCGACACAACTTGCCGCCGACCCACCTCAGTTGCCGCCGACCCAACAGCCCAGTATACCCGTCGAGACCTCGCCTTACTACCCTCCACCGGCCCATGCAACTTGGGCGCGAAGGACGCCTATCAGTCGACCGCTTCTTCGCAGGACGGACACGTGGCGCACCGCTGACCGCCGTCCGCTTTGCTTCCATTGTGGAGAAGCCGGCCATGTTTACCGTTTCTGCCCGCATTACAACTCCGGATACCAGACCTTTTCAAGCACCTACCCTCGTGCTCTCTTTGACAGTCGACGCGATGCCAATGTCCCTGAGCCAGCACCAGCACAGCCGTTTGCCGAACCTCATCGTCGGCCCCGTACGCCGTCGCCTGCCCCGAGCTCCTCACCACACCGTCGGAGTTACGCCGGTACCACCCGTAGCAGATCCCCGAGCCCTCGCCGGGGAAACTAAGAGGAGCGACCTTTGGGGGGAAGGTTGCCACGAGTCGAAATGCTACAACTCCCCTAATGCCGCAAGGACGACTGGAAGAGACGACGTTGCCGACCTCAACTTCTCCAATGATGCCAGAACGATCGGACGAGATGACGTTGCCGACTTCAAAGGAAATTGTAAGCGCCGACCTGCCTGTTTGCATAGACGGACGCCCAGTGACGGCACTGGTAGACACTGGCGCCGATTTCTCAATTATAAGCAAGAAACTCGCCGACTGTCTTAAGAAAGTAAAGACTACTTGGACGGGCCTCCACATAAGGACAGCCGGAGGTCAGCTGATGACACCCACAGGCAAATGCACGGCTAGAGTTACCATCGGTAGCTCTGCTTTTGTTGCTGATTTTGTGATTCTGCCGGAGTGCTGCAAGGACCTGATCTTGGGAATGGACTTTCTGCGTGAATACGGTGCCGTTATAAACATTCCTGATAGGTCGGTCACATTTTGGATGAGTCCAGAGTTAGTCGAACCTTGTACAGAGCAGCACCCTCGGCCTCTGCGTGTCTTTGATGACGGCGTGACTATCCCACCTCGGTCAAGCGCTCTCGTGTCAGTCGAATGTGACATAGTCAGTTGTTCCGATAGCATTGCCGAAAAAATCCCAGAACTGCTATTCAGCCATGGTGTCTCCGTCGCAAGGGGCGTCGTCGAGATAAATCGGGGACACACGCAAGTCCTGCTAACGAACTTTAGTCCTCAGCGGCGACATCTCAAGAAAGGTATGGCAGTTGCTTACATAGAAGAGCTCGCTCAGGTCACAAACTGCATGATTGTGGAAAAAGGTGATGCCGTTGACCAACCACCCGTACCTTTGTCCATCGACGTTGGTCCACGTTTGCTGCCTGCACAGAAAGAAAGCCTCTTGGAGCTTATTCATGAGTTTGAGGACTGTTTTTCTTCTTCCTCCAGAGTCGGCCAGACGACGTTGACTAAACATCGCATAATTACAGATGAAACGGCGCGGCCAATACGACAAAATCCGTACCGTGTAGCCCCGCGGGAACGCGAGGCCATAGAAAATCAGGTGCAAAAGATGCTTCAGGATGAGGTTATACAGCCGTCGAAGAGTCCATGGGCATCGCCGGTAGTTTTAGTCAAGAAAAAGGATGGCAGCTTACGTTTTTGCGTTGACTACCGCAAGCTCAACCAAGTAACCAAAAAGGACGTTTACCCGCTTCCTCGAATAGATGATTCCCTCGATCGGCTACGGCATGCATGTTATTTCTCGTCGATGGATTTAAGGAGCGGATATTGGCAAATCGAAGTTGATGAAAGAGATCGCGAGAAAACAGCATTCGTAACACCTGATGGCCTCTATGAATTTAAGGTGCTTCCCTTCGGTCTGTGCTCCGCCCCTGCCACATTCCAGCGGTTAATGGACACCGTACTGTCAGGCCTCAAGTGGCAAACGTGTTTGGTCTATTTGGACGATGTGATCGTGTTTTCGGCAACATTTGACGAGCACTTGAAGCGGCTGCGAGCGGTTTTCCAAGCCATACGATCTGCTGGTCTTACGCTCAAGCCGGAAAAGTGTCATTTTGGCTTCGAAGAGCTCCTTTTCCTAGGCCATGTTGTCAGCAGTCAAGGGGTACGGCCCGACCCCGGGAAGGTAGCTGCCGTTGCAAATTTTCCACAACCATGTGACAAAAAGGCGGTCAGGCGATTTCTAGGACTATGTGCCTACTACCGACGCTTCATTCACAACTTCTCCCGCCTTGCGTCGCCGTTGACACGACTCACCAGAGAAGACGTCCAATTCGAATGGGGCGAGGAACAGCATAAAGCGTTTCACGAGCTGCGGCAACGACTTCAAAAGCCGCCTGTCCTCGCACACTTTGACGACGACGCGCCGACAGCTATACACACTGATGCCAGCAATGTCGGCCTGGGAGCTGTGCTCGTGCAGCATCAAGACGGTTCCGACCGAGTAATTGCTTACGCAAGCCGAACCCTTTCTCGTACCGAAGAAAATTATTCCACCACGGAAAAAGAGTGCCTCGCTGTAGTGTGGGCGGTAATGAAATTTCGCCCATATGTGTACGGCCGCACTTTTCAAGTCGTCAGTGATCATCACTCCCTTTGTTGGTTGATGAACTTGAAAGATCCCTCAGGACGGCTGGCGCGGTGGAGCCTTAAACTTCAAGAATTCGACATGGCTATTGTCTATAAATCGGGGAAGCGGCACACGGATGCAGACTGCCTTTCTCGCGCACCACTGGAACCGTCAAATGAAGAGGACGATGATGATACAGCGTTTGTCGGTGTTGTCAACACGACTACGATCGCACAGCAACAGCGCGACGACCCGGAACTGGAGCCAATTATTAACTTCCTGGAGGGTCGGACCTCTGCCGTTCCGAGACTCTTTGCGAGGGGACTGTCATCATTCTGCATACGCAACGACGTCCTTTACAAGGCAAACTTCTCTCCAAACGGAAACACCTACTTGCTCGTCGTCCCAACGCCTCTCCGACGCGAAATATTACAGGCCTGCCATGATGAAGCAACATCCGGTAACTTGGGCTATACACGAACGCTATACAGAGTGAAACAGAAATATTACTGGCCACGACTCACAGCGACCGTTCAGCAGTACGTCCGCACATGCCTAGAATGCCAGCGGCGGAAAATGCCTGTAGGCAAACCAGTCGGCTACCTCCAACCCCTTGACGTGCCCGAAACTCCATTTGCTCAGATCGGCATGGATCTCCTAGGCCCGTTTCCGACTTCCGCTTCAGGTCGTAAATGGATTATTGTAGCAACGGACTACCTGACCCGCTACGCCGAAACCAAAGCTCTGGAGAGGGGCACAGCAAGTGAAACTGCCAGATTTTTCGTAGAAAACGTGGTACTAAGGCATGGCGCCCCGGCAATCGTAATAACCGACAGGGGTACCGCATTTACAGCCGAGTTATTAGAAACAGTTTTAAGACATAGTGGCACAACGCATCGCCGAACGTCGGCGTACCACCCACAGACGAATGGACTGACGGAGCGCCTCAATAAGACACTCACCGACATGCTTTGCATGTATGTGGATGTGGAACACAAGAACTGGGACGAGATCTTGCCATACGTCACATTCGCTTATAACACGGCCCAACAAGAGACGACACGAATGTCACCTTTCCGTCTTCTCTACGGTCGTGAAGTCACTACAATGCTCGACGCAATGCTGCCACATGAACGTGACATGGACGAAACGGATGCCGACTATATTACCCAGCGTGCTGAAGAAGCCCGGCAACTTGCGCGCATACGCATTCGTCGCCAACAGGAGTACGATTCGAGCCGCTACAATCGTCGTCATCGACTAGTCGTCTACGAGCCGGGAGAGAGAGTTTGGGTCTGGACGCCCATTCGCCGCCGCGGCCTCTCCGAGAAACTGTTGAAGCGATACTTCGGGCCTTATAAAGTTCTTCGACGCCTAACCGATGTTAATTATGAGGTTGTTCCCGACGGTGTTCACCGCACAAGTCGTCAACGGCATGCACCGGAGGTTGTGCACGTGGTCCGGCTGAAACCCTACTTATCTGAGTGACTTCGCTACTTCGATCACCGGCGTGTATAGATCGTGGTACCGCTACTACAAAGCATCGGGACGATGCTTTCTGGGAAGGGAGGCTATGTCGCGACTGTACTTTGGAAAATCTACTTTGGTAGCCGAGAAAAACGAAGTAGGAGCACGAGCAAGGACCACCGGGTTTTCAGAGGAAGACGAAGTTTGGCGTCTGCGTTTTCTGTCGTTTTCTGATAATACAGTTCCTTGTTCTTTTTGTCCCATCGTGGTCCGGTCTTGTTTTTCCATGTTGTGACAATATATATATATATAAATGAAGATAACGCGAAATTTTAGTGAATATAAGTGTGATAGCCTAATTCCAGTGTCAATGCAGTAGTCATGATTTACCAAGGTAATCACGAGCTTCATCTATTTGCGCAGCTTCTGCTGAATTCGGACCCGTCACTTGGCCCTCTCGACCCTCGCACCGCTCTGCCGTTTGATTCGGCGCCACCGATCGGTAAGCTGCTGGACGCAACATGCTGGAATGAAACAGCGAGAAAATAGGCGGAGCACCAGTGCGAGAAGGACAGAAATAAGCGCTGTTCTGTGTCCTTCCCTTTCTGGTGCTTCGTCTTTTTTGCGCTGTTTTGTTCCGGTAGGTCGAAAAAAATAGAGCCCAAGCTTCAACCTCAGCTGGGAGATCGGCATCCCCGTCGTTCCCACTTGTAGTTGCAGTTTTAGATATCTCCTTTGTCAAATTTTCATCACTGTTACGCATAATGTACACTCTTCGAAATAGGAGTACCCAGAGCACACTTTGTGAGAGTATTCGGATGACCCATTTCCAGAGTGGACGAACTCGCTCTAGGCAGAGTAATCGAACGCCCCCTCATGGAGTACAGTACTCCTCCTGCTATAGTGTGAGAGCACTCCTCGAGGGAGTGAAACTGCCAAAAGGAAACGACGCATTACCTCTCATTAGCAGAAATTGTATTGAAAAATTGTGTGGTGTGTTTTCACGCCATACTGCTCATTTCGCTTTACGGAACAAAATAGATCGACACCTTTGAGCCCAACAAATGTTTTAGATTGATTATAATCATCGCAAAGCTTCCGCATTAGCATGGTGCTAAGCATGTCTTCTGACGTAAAACACTTCAATAAACGGTCTGAAATCAACAAACAGGGAAATTATTTTTTTTTTCACTTGCTGTGGCTACCTGTGGCACGCTCGGAAGGCTCTCGTAGGAGAAAAGGCCCGTCAGTGTTTCAAGGAGCCGAGAGGTTCGCTTAGCATTTGGAGTGCACTTGACATTAAATGCCCAGGACACCCCGAAAATCAGAGCGATCCTATCTACCGAATCCACCGTACTGAGCTGAGCTCCAAGCGCCCCCCCCCCCCCCCACCAAAAAAAAAAAAGCAGACGAGTACAATAAAAAAAGGACGCCGGATGACGCGTCGCTCGGTGAGCGAAGCCGCTCTGCATATGCACGAATTTCTCGAGGTGCCTCACATATCAGTTAAAAAATAAAGAAGGCATTGATAAGCTATTAAGATTAGTTATAATGCCGAGAAACGCGGTATCCATTTCTCAGCAGCTAACTAACGTTACACAACACTAACTTCAATATAAATGCAGCCCCCTAAAGGGGCTGCAGGGAGCTGTTTGACCTTACTGTGATTAATTTATTTTTTATACCTTCATTGATTATCATGTTCTCTGATCCATAGTCTAATAAGCTACTGCAGTGACTCCATAAAATTGTTTTATTTCTTCATTTTTTCATGTGTATGTGTGTAACTAATCGCAGGACACGATGTTGTCAACATGGCCATAACTTCAAGTATGCCTGAACTTTACATTTATTTCAGTGTGTTGCTATTTTTTGCTGTTTACTCTTCGCATTGCTGCTTCGTTATATTTATATGGTTTGTTCCTTCCTCCTTTTCAAGTTTGCTTTTGTTTTATATTTATTACAGCTATTTCTTGCTCTATGTATTCTCTACACTTCATAATGTTTGTTCGCGTTGACTAATTGTAATTCTTTGTACATTTGCCCCCTGCCTGGGCCCGTTTCAGGGCCTGCAGTATTCATTAAATAAATAAATAAAATAAAGCTGCGGTGAAGATACTATGTAATGAGAAACCATAGACATCAAAATGTGACAGACTAGCACTCTAATGCGCTCCGTGTAAGAAATGAAGGTGCATGTATTACCTGTCACAAACATATATTGCATATTTTTCTTCATAATTTCAAGTTCGATGTTAGCTCTCACGCTCAAACCCACACAGTTTTGAACATTTACCCTTACTCACTGAGCCACCGAAATAGTTTGCAGGCATATTCACTCTTACGCAGTCCCGGTGGAACACCGTCAGAAACAATTAGTCAAGTACTCCGTGTCTACGAAGTGCGACTCAAAAGGCAATATATTGTACTCGAACTGAGCTTATTGTATGTTTATTTTGTGCAAAAGAAGAATTCAGAGGGTTTTCTTCGTAATGTCGATCAAAATATGTGATTCGTGTAGAATTGTGCGCTACTCTGAGCGGTGTTATTGCCAAAATAGCGTGTGGACACAACGCCTCGAGAGAGCTTTCGAAACGAAAAGAAAATAAAATGGCAGATCCCACGTGCTGTGGGAGTCAAAGAAATACGAAGCACGCATAAGGAACGTAAAACGGATGTGCATTGTTGTCTCGCTATACCGAGTTTGGTACATATGAAGTTAACGAAACGGCCGCAAGAGCACCATGACTGGCATGTAAACCATGCCGTTCATACACGCATGTCATGATTCTAACGTTATGACCTGTCATTTACGTTCATCATGGAGTCGTATTGTGCCATAGCAATTTTGGTGTACATCCCATTAAGAAAACGAGTGGCATGTAGATCATGCCGCTCATCACATGCATGTCACAATTTTCATGTTATGACCTGTCATTTATGATCGCCATGCAGTCATGTTGAGCCAAACCAATTTTCTTATACATCCCATTAACGAAACGGCAGTATAGCGCCAGGACCATGACATGTAAATCATGCCGGTCATGACACGCGTGTCATGATTCTAATGTTATGACCTGTCATTTACGTTCGTTATGCTGTCGTGTTGTGCCATAGCAATCTTGGTATACATCCCATTAAGAAAACGAGTGGAATGTAGATAATGCCGCTCATCACATGCATGTCACAATTTTCTTGTTATGACCTGTCATTTATGATCGTCATGCAGTCATGTTGTGCCAAACCAATTTCCTTATACATCCCATTAACGAAACGGCAGTATAGCGCCCGGACCATGGCATGTAAATCAAGCCGGTTATGACACGCGTGTCATGATTCTAATGTTATGACCTGTCATTTACGTTCGTCATGCTGTCGTGTTGTGCGATAGAAATCTTGGTATACATCCCATTAACGAAACGCCTGGCATGTAAATCATGCCGCCCATGACAAGCATGTTATGCTTTTCATGTTATGACCTGTCATTTATGTTCGTCATGCAGTCACATTGTTGCATACCAATTTTCCCATACATCCCACTAACGAAACAGCCAAGAGAGCACCAAGACCGTGGCATGTAAATCATGTCGCTCATGACATGCATGTCATGATTTTTCATGTTATGACCTGTCATTTATGTTCGTCATGCAGTCACCTTGTGGCATGCTAATTTTCGTATACATCCCATTAACAAAATGCGTGCATGTAAATCATGCCACCCATGACATGCATATCATGATTTTCATGTTGTGACCTGTCAGTCATGTTCGCCATGGAATCATGTTGTGGCAGACCAATTCTTTTATACATCCCATTAACGAGACGACCAGGAGAGCACGAAGACTGTGGCATGTAAATCATGTCACTCATGGCATGCATGTCATCATTTCCGTGTTATGACCTGTCATTTATGTTTGTCATACAGTCATGTTGCGGCATGCCAATTTCCGTACACGTCCCATCAACGAAGCGCATGGCATGTAAATCATGTCGCTCATGACATGCATGTCATGATTTTCATGTTATCACCTGTCATTTATGTTCGCCACGCATTCATATTTTGGCATACCAAATTTCTCATACATCCCATTAACGAAACGTCCAGGAGAGCACCAAGATTGTGGCATGTAAATCATGCCGCTGATGACAGGCATGTCATGGTTTTCATGTTGTGACCTGTGATTTATGTGCGTCATGCAGTTATGATGCTGCATACCAATTTTCGTAAACATCCGATAAGCGAAACGGCCAGGAGAGCACAAAATCGTAGGCGGCTAGATAGATACGCTCAAACTCGCCGAAGTTCGCTAAGAAATGCTTCGCATTTAAAAATAATATCTCTCATATAATCTTAGCTCACCAGGTCAATCAGTGGAAGTTCGACTACAGACGTAGCGCGAGTTGAGCCTTCATGGCAGTCGACACTTGTGGGAAGTCGAGAATTGTTATACACATGATATAAACACAGCGTGCGTGTATCATGTGTTGAATAAAAAAAGCTCAACGTCATTCATCGCGTCAGCGAAGTATCTCATGAGCAACCGGTGAAACGGCCAAAAAGTCCACAAGTTCCCTAAAGAACATGGCTAAATAGTAAAGAAACAGTCGTCGGCCATGATACCATATTCTGGCGATGGGGCTGTGAGACTGCCTCTAAACTGTATATCCTAGTGTAAGGTCATTGATGGTGACACTTTCACTACACTTCGTACATGCGTGGTAAACGAAAAAAAAAAGCCTTTATGCACGCCGTTAAGATCCGGCACGAAATTTAAAACGCTTGACTTCTCTGCTATATACCGACGGACGAAGAAAACAGAAACGCACGGGAATGCGGTAGCGTCGGTGATTCGTACAGCTCACACAACGGTGAATTCAATATGATTTCGAAGTTACCATGGGATCCCTCTGACACGTGCCGTCTAGACAACAACGCTGCATGGCTGACGTTTGCTGAGAAGTCGCGAAAAGTGACAAAACATACAGCAGACACTGCACGTTTAGACGCGAACTACTGCGTGCGGGCGCCTACGCAGCCAAGACGCCGAGGCTGTGGAGGCCGAGGCGCCGGGAGTGGTCTGGCGCGCGCCTTGGCCGCAGTGGCATCACGGCATCGCCGCGAAAGCTCCGAACAAAAAAATTGGCAGATCCCACGTGCAGTGGGAATCAAGGAAATGCGAAGCACGCATAAGGAACGTAAAATGGATTTGCATTGTTGTCTCGCTATACAGAGTTTGGTCCATATGAAGTTAACGAAAAGGCCGCAAGAGCACCAAGACTGTGTCATGTAAATCATGCCGCTCATACACGCATGCCATGGTTCTAACGTTATGACTTGTCGTTTACGTTCGTCATGCAGTCGTGTTGTACCATAGCAATTTTGGTATACATCCCTTTAAGGAAATAAGTGGCATGTAGATCATGCCGCTAATGACATGCATGTCCCGATTTTCATATAATGACCAGTCATTTATGATCGTCATGCAGTCATGTTGTGCCAAACCAATTTTCGTATAGGCTCCGTGTAGTCGAGTTTTCTATGTGGGACATCAGCGCCAGAATGCACTGCCTGGCGGAGAGAAGAAGCAAAATTGGGCAGACTGTGACAGGAAAATACGCGGACGCGATGCGCGTCTCCAACTCTATAGCAGCAGCGACCGCCCGTCCCACCTTCTTTCGTTTTATTTCCTTTGAGACGCGCGCTCCAAACCTGCGGCATCCTGTTCCAAAGGGCGACGCCGCCAGCGTTCGTGTGGTTCGCAGCACGCGCGGAAAGCAGCGAAGAAACGCGCGCGTCGCTGTCGCATCGGTTTCCACTGTGCGCGCGCGTCTCATACGTGCGACCCAAGCCAAGCGGCCAATGTCAGCGATACTGAGCCGTCCGATGAGTGCTACGTAACGCCCTCTGGTCAGCAGACGGAGCCCATAGATCCCATTAACGAAACGGCAGACCATGGCATGTAAATCATGCCGGTCATGACACGCGTGTCATGATTATAATATTATGACCTGTCATTTACGTTCGTCATGCTGTCGTGTTGTGCCATAGCAATTTTGGTGTACGTCCCATTAACGAAACGCCTGGCATGCAACTCATGCCGCCCACGACATGCATGTTATGTTTTTCATGTTATGACCTGCCATTTATGTTCGTCATGGAGTCATAGTGTTGCATACCAATTTTCCTACACATCCCACTAGCGAAACGGCCAAGAGAGCACCAAGACCGTGGCATGTAGATCATGTGGCTCATGACATGCATCTCATGATTTTCATGTTATGAGCTGTCATTTACATTCGTGATGCAGTCATCTTGTGGCATGCCAATTTTCGTATATATTCCGTTAACGAAACGCGTGGCATGTAAATCATGTCGACCATGACTGCATATCATGATTTTCATGTTGTGAACTGTGAGTCATGTTCGCCATGCAGTCATATTGTGGCATACCAATTTTAGTATACATCCCATTAACGAAACGGCCAGGATAGCACCAAGACCGTCGCATGTAAATCATGTCACTCATGACACACATGTCATGATTTTCATGTTATGACCTGTCATTTATGTTCGCCATGCAATCATGTTGTGGCATACCAATTTTCGCATACATCCCATTAGCGAGACGACCAGGAGAGCACTAAGAGCGTGGCATGTAAATCATGCCGCTCATGACATGCATACCATGTTTTTCATGGTATGACCTGCCATTTATGTTCGTCAGGCAGTCATGTTGTGTCATACCAATTTTCGCATACATCCCATTAGCGAAACGGCCAGGAGAGCACCAAGACCGTGGCATGTAAATCATGCCGCTCATGACATGCGTATCATGATTTTCATGTTATGACCTGTCATTTATGTTCGTCCTGTAGTCATGATGTGGCATACCAATTTCCGTAAACATCCGATTAGCGAAACGGCCAGGATAGCAGAAAATCGTAGGCGGCTAGATAGATAGATAGATAGATAGATAGATAGATAGATAGATAGATAGATAGATAGATAGATAGATAGATAGATAGATAGATAGATAGATACGCTCAAACTCGCCGAAGTTCGCTATGAAATGCTTCGCATTTAAAAGTAGGGCGTTTCAACTTCAATGCTTCAAAATGGAAACGGGTGTCGTACGCGCCTTCTGCAGATCGCAGGATCTAACGGTACTCGCGAAGAATCACGATAAGCGAATAACAATGTGTTGCATGGAATGTTGACAAAAGTCGAACGGACGCCGCATGCAGTTCGCGTTGTCGTATGGCGGGAGAGTGAAACAGCCTTTAACTCTTAAGGCATGGAGTGAAACCACCCTACAATATTTGGCCCAGACGGAGTAGAACGAAACGGAGTACCAGAGTAGGAGGAGTGCTGGTGGAGTAGAAAAGCTTTTCCCTGTTACTGCAGGATTTCTAGATTTTAGAGCGCAGGTGGTAGGGGATCCCGAGACAAATTCTCACATTTTGCTGTCATTGGTTTTGCAGAACGATCCTTTTTAGCGTCCGAACAGAGTAGCGAACATAGTTGAGAAAGGTATGGTTAATGTATTTTTAATAAGAGGAGGTGTTCAATGTCGACGCCGTCCGATGCGTCGCACGATTTCATTGACATTAGGACGGAAAAAGCGCATCCATTCCTGCTTTCGACGCACAGTTCATTAACACGCTCAACTGCTACATGACAGTGATTAAGCGAAGGCCAATTCTAGGAAACGTTTAGCTCGAAGTTGCGGGTTCGATGCCAGCACCTTGTGCTGCATTCTCGCAGCACGAGACGCAAAGTTAGAGAGAAGGGAGAGAAATAAGAAAATAAAATGTTTTATTGCAAGGTGATCGATTATGTACGGCCAGTAGATAATGATGAACGGCTATATGACGGAATGTCGCAGGAGCCAACGTTTCGATAAGTGGATTGTCTTCGTCATGAAGGCGACTGCCTTATACCGCGTTCGTTTATGTACGCCATTGCACGCTCTCCCCCGTCCACAGAAGGAGAAAAAAGCGGCAATTTGACCACTTTTTACTTAACAGCCAACATCAGGCTGGGAAAAGAGCGGCACGTGCGAACAACGAACAAACAAAGGGGCGGAGGGGGTACGTTGTAGGGGAAGTTTGGTGACATGTGTTAGCGCGACTAATATAAATGGCCATAACGAAAGCTTCCAATTGAATCCGCGTGTGGTGAATATCTTTGAAATGCATTGTGCGCCGAGCCCTAAAAAGCAGGATCAACAAAGGCACATGTGCTAGGTACAGGCATTGCACCAATGGCATGTGTCCCTCTCCCATCCTGCACCACATGCGCCGCACCGACTGTACATTTCACCAAAAGCTTGTTACGAAAAATGTGACAACACTGTTTAACCCTGTTCTCGTGAAACTGGATGGGTGATCCGCACTTGGATGTAGACTTCCAAGAAGAAACATTGCTAGCTTGTACATACCTTAAAATTTGTACATACCTTAACCCACCGTATCTAATATACTCTAGGGTCCGCTTTGAAAGGTTTATGCCTGTAGGCTGGAGGATATTGAACTTGTATATCAGATACAGTTCCCGGTATTTTCAGTCCCTCGGTGAGCGGAAGTTTGCCTGAAGTATGTAGAGTTTGAGTTCGTGAAAATTATGACCTGCCTTCGGCATGTTATTCGCGGTAACAGCGCGGTGCCCGTTTAATCTAACATGAATTGGTAGACCAGTTTCGCAGATGTATTGCTTGTGACAGAGTGAACATTCCAACATGTAAATAACATTTGAACTAGTGCAAGTGAAACTTGGTTTTAAATGATGGACTTCCCGTGCTTTTTACTTTAAGATCATTTTGAGTATTCTTGGAAGTCTTATGTCTGGTACCGGAACAAGTTATTATCCAGACGGTGTGCTGATCTACATTAATTGGTTCACCAGTTCCGCCGATGTAATGCTTGTGACACAGTGAACATTCAAAAGCAGTACGCAGACGCAAGCGTGCACACGCCGCTAAAGTTCACATCGCAGTACTGCAATTAGTCGTTACACTTAATTACTTGAAATTTGACTGGACCAACTACCTGCAAATTTTCGGCACCAGCATGGAAACTGCTTTTCCACCAACCTACGCCAATATCTTCATGGGGCAACTACAAACACAGCTTTGGAATCGTCGCCGCTAAAACCTGCCTCCGCGCCCACCTCCGTTACACAGACGATATCTTTATTATTTGGGAACATAGTGTAAGTGCACTAAATACACTTTTTGAGCATTTTAACAACTCTCATCCCAGCATTTATGTTTGCATGTAGACCTCTTCTTGTAAAATGGATTACCTCGACACGACAGTATCTATCGCAAAAAGAAGACTAAGGACAATTTACAGAAAGCCAACGAACAGCCAGCAATACCTAGATTATAATAGTCGTCACCCACGACACTGCAAACAGGGGATATTTATAAGACAGGCAAGGCGCATAAGCAGGATTTGCTGCAACGACGCGGATTACGTTCACCACTTAAGCAATTTAAAGGCAACCTTAGCTGAACGAAATCACCCGCACGAAGCTCTCAACAGGGCATACAATGACGCATGTAAACTAGCTTGGACGCCAGCACTAGAAAAAGGAACCCTAAAGAGCAGGCCAAACAGCCGCTAGCATTGATAACGGAATATTCATAACGGAATAATATTCTTCGCAAATACTATCCAATACTAACAAGCAATGATGGCCTTAGAAAAGCGTTTCGCGAAATACCAAGAGTCACCTACCGCCGTAATAGAAACTTTAAGGACCTGTTAGTGCAGGCCAAAGTAAACTCTAGATGCCCCGCCTGCGTAATAACTTGCTGCCGTCCCACATGTAAAATGTTGAAGCATATTGAAAATGATCTTAAAGTTAAAAGCACGGGCAGTGACTATGTCCTGCACTGGAAGTGACTATGACGTTTGAACTAGTGACTTGCACTAGTTCAAACGTTATTTAAATGCTGGAATGTTCACTCTGTCACA
Source organism: Hyalomma asiaticum (assembly GCA_013339685.2). NCBI lineage: Eukaryota > Metazoa > Arthropoda > Arachnida > Ixodida > Ixodidae > Hyalomma > Hyalomma asiaticum. Next base: position 11,161 of record JABSTT010002502.1, on the reverse strand, counting down.
AGCAATACGTCGGCGAAACCGGGCAACCAATTAATGTTACATTAAACGGGCATCGCGCGGACACCGTGAATAGCCTGCCGAGGACAGAGGCACAGCATTTTAATATAACAGGTCATAATTTTGTCAGACACACACTCTACATACAAGCTATACAAACTATACATATAGTACACTGGCCCCAAAATTTTCGCCTCGAAAGACATGCAGCCGCCACGGCGGGGATTCGATCCCGCGATCTTCAATTGAGCAGCCGATTGCCTGAGCCACTCGACAACCACGGACGTCCGCTGGCTTGCATTTTGCCCTAATATTTTCTATCCAGAGCTGTGGGCGTTACCATTCGCGGACGCAGGGGGGAGGCGAGCTCGACTGAGTGATGCTGTGAGAAATCCGATGCAGGCGTTGTCCAGCTAGAACAAAGCCTGAAAGTCGCTGAAAGAGCGGCTTTCTGTGGATGCTTTTAAGCGCATGCGACTGCTGGTGTTACGCTGTTGACATAACATTACTCGACCTATCGAGTTGTTTTTAAATCTTTTTTGATAGTAGTGCGGCGATCCTGTGTGTGAAGTTCTAAATGTGTTGGTCTAGCGGAGGTACGCGAAGACTTGCACAATGTCATGAAGGAAGAGATTATGCCCATGCCGCCCGACAGTGCCCATCCAGGCAAGGCCGTAACGGGTAACGATGCCACGGGAAATTCAAGCGCGCCAAAATAAGTACCGCGTAATTGTGCGTCGCGCTGGTATGGTGGCATTTGTGTTGGTGTCGCGACATTTGCCTCACAAGTGCGGGAAGGCTAATGTTGGGCTTGAAATTGCTCTCTGTGGTTTCCGATGCAAGGCTTTCTTTCGGTGGAAGTCAGTGGTGGGAAGTAAATAGTAGTTTTGCAAACTGGTTTTTCTTCTGAAACCTTGCTACCATGCAATAAAACAGGTTGAATGAGTCGACTGCCTTTCCAAACGTACACTTCTTAGCACGAAAGCACGACGGTCTCAATTTTCGAAATATGCGAGGACTGTTTGCTTACTGGGATGACAGCAGGTTAAGATGTGCACGGAAAGAATAAAAATCTTTTGCCATCGGCTTGTCTCAAGTAGAGACAGAAGTATGGCGCATTGGTTTTTGGTTGTATAGTGCTGTGAACTGATTTCTTTTCTCCAAGTGTTATGCTCAACCAGATCGGAATAGCCTTTGCGGCGCTGTTCCTACGCTGGTGGAAAAAAAAGGCGCCGATGCAATTATTCCTCCTTTCTCTACACCCATTACATCCTTCCGTGTTTAAATGAGGATGATAATGATGATCCTTAACATTTGACAACAAGCCAATTAACAAAGACTCAGCCGGATTTCACGTTATATTACAAAATTAAATCTGCGCCGCATTTGGGTACGGCTCTTCCTTATCTAAAGTTGCAGTTCATAGCCTTATTGCTCCGCGAAAGCCGTGTGCGTCGTGTATGAAAAAATTGAAAAAGCAGAAATCACCAAACTAACATAAAAATTTAATATACTTTTGTTTAAGTGGAACGTTCATCGGCCCATTCCAGCTGAAACATTGGATGTTCCATAGGTATCAATATTGATGCGTATTCTTCGCCTGCGCTGAGGTAAGGAGGCGGATTTGAATGGGGAGTGGATTCGGCAAGCATTATCAGATAATGAATGGTAGCTTACACTGTGTCTGAAGAGGAAGGTGTATAAACCTGCATCTTACGAGTACTCACCTACGGGCACAAACCTAGAGGGTAACTAAGAGGGTTCAGCTTAAATTGAGGACTACTCAGCGAGCTATGGAACGGAAATGGTAGGTATAACCTCAAGGGACGAGAAGAGAGCGGAGTGGGTTAGGGAACAAACACGTTTTAGGGACATATTAATAGAAATTAAGAAGAAATGGGCGTGGCCGGACCATGTAATGCGAAGACAAGACAACCGTTGGTCATTAAGGGTAACAGAGTGGACTCCTAGAGAAGGCAAGCGTGGCAGGGGGCGGCAGAAAGTTAGGTGGGCAGATGAGATTGAGAACTTTGCGGGGATAAAATGGGCCCAGTTAGCACAGGACAGGGATAATTGGAGATCCATGGGAGAGGCCTTTGCCCTGCAGTGGGCGTAGACATGCTGCTGCTGATGATGACGATTCTTCGCTTCACCGTTTTGACAATTACGTAAATATTTCTGTATCCTTACCGGTACCGAGTTGTTGGGTAATACCCGAGTGTGGGTATGTGCCAGGGCACAGGAATATCAACGTCGTCTTCGCCGGCGACTCGCGCCGACAGTCACGCGACTGGTTCGTTCTACTCGTGCCTTGTTGTCACGCGAAGCGCTAGATCGTCGCCCTTACTTCCGCCAAGCCAGCCCTCGGTAAGCTTACAGCTTCGCCCTCTCGTCCTTCGTTGCTGAGATTGCGATTTTCGGCTTTCTTCTCGGGCGACATCGCCTTTAGGCAGTGCAGGTCGACGCAAATCCCGCGATTTAGTGGCGCCGTTCAGTATTTTTCTAGCGTCTCGCTGATGTAGCACGACTGGCTTTTGTTCGCACGCTACTGAAGACAGCCTCCTCCCTGCTTCTACGTACCTCGATGCCATCGGCAGTTATGGCAGCCCTAATTTTCTGAACGGTTTATAAGAGCTCGTAGTCTTGGACATGTATCGCTGCCTTGACTACGGCTCATGGTGGAATCCACCATCCGTCATCATGGTGGATTATGGTGATGGCACGGTGGCATGGTGGAAGCCAGGACATGGTGGATAGTGTACCATGATGTAAGCTGGGACATGATGGATAGTGTACCATGATGGATACTGGAACATGATGGAACATAGTGGATGGGCATGATGGTAGGAATGCGGCACGAGACAGCATATGAATATATTTAAGATGTGTATCGATGGCAAAATAGTGAACAATGCTGTAGATATTTTGAATACATATGTGTAGTACACAACAGTAGTTCTGGAGCTGCTGAGCACAGTTCAGGGGTTTGATGGTAGCCTTTAAAGCATGCACTTTTCCTAATGAGGGTTGAAGAATGCTAGTATACAGTGTGCAAGGGCATTATATCAACCTTAGGATCAAAATTATCTACCAACTTCTCACTAGTATGTTGAAATGCAGTCAAGTTTTATTCATTGCATATTGTCTTGGCAGCTGTCGGCTTTTTTCGCTTGCCTTGGCGGCCAGCCTCCGTAAAATAGCTGCGCAGGTGCTTCCGGACCGCAGCAAGCCTGCTTTCTGCCGGTGGTGCTGGTGGAGGTTGTGGATGGCTGCTGGTATACTTCTCCAGGCAGTCTATGAAACAGTGCAAAAATGCCATTGTTTAGGCTTTGAAATACAGTACAGGAAGGGGAGAGAGTGCGGCTACAAAGGCGTATATCTGTACAGGAATGGCTATGAAGTCTTCCTGGATAGAACATGTGATCGGCTGCGGCGAGTAACGAAGCGACAGCGTAGCCTCTCAATTAACAGCAAAGCAGCATACTTACAACGCCGAGCGATTCTACTACCTTTAAGGCAGTATAATCCTTCGAAATTCCTCAGTTTTGTCCTTTTTAATAGCAGCTAACACATTTTTATACCTGCATAATGACTTTGGATCGCAGTTGTTTGCAGCTCTGAAATGGCAGTTAATGCACGAACGCTTGCATACATCAGCGATAACCAGAGCAATAGGCACGTTTCGCGAGTCATGTAGTTACACGTATAAAAAGCAAGACGATCATGTTCGTGGCGACAATTTTATGCACCCTTTCATGGAATGTTCACGCACGATAGCGCGGGCGGACCAGCACTTCGCAATTGTTGCGACTAAGCTCTGCACACACATCGTGCACACGCCAATTTAACGCTACCGGCACCGCACTCTGCACCACGCTACTCGATTTCCTTTGCTGTAAAGATTGCACACAACAATGATAGGGCACAAAGCGCAGCATTCACAGCCACCTACCTTAGTTAAGAAACATGCTGATTCCAGTTTGCATCGTCTGACGGCCTTGAGGCGCTGTGCCGAGCCGCGTCGTTCGTCCGTAGATCGAGAAGCGATGTGCCGACCCTCGATGTGTGCGAACGAGAACGCATTTCCTAGGAACACACATCACGGAACGTAGAAAGCATAAGGCACTGCTTCTCACTGATCCGCGTACACACTGACAGACGGTGTCGCGACGACTCACGTCCCTCGGCGAATGGATGTCAACAAAGGATCTCCGAGTTGTCGACGCTGCCGGCTGCTGCTTTCTCAGTCTATCGCACACCGCACCTCACACTGGCTCAAGAAGGTCCACTGGAGCTAATGAGCACAACGCTAAACATACACCGAGATGCGGCGCAACCAGAAATCGTCCGTACGAAAACAAATATCGCCACCACGTTGTACACGGCAGCCGCAGCGCGCCGCCATGTTTGGAAGAAAAAAAAACAGCAATAGCGCGATGGTGGCGACACCACGGGTTGCGGTTTCGGTTTCAAAATTTCAGACCAATTCTCATGTTTTCTGTGTAAGGAAATACAGAAACAAATGCTCTAAGGCTAAAAACTGTTACGCAATGTAGTGTTTATTTTACATACTATTCTAAAATTGAAATTTGCTGTAAATTATGCAAATGACGTAACTTATGCGAGCTTGCATTTCGCGACGTTTTCCTCGGCCTCGGTCCAACGTGTTCCGCACCACTTCATGTTGCATGTGTAACGCCAGATTGCATGCGCAACAGTACACAGTTGCCCTGTAGTGCATATTCTGTGCATTATCAGCTGCAGCCAAAATGATGTTATTCAGCAATTAATACTGTTGAGCCGTATGTGTGGTGGTCGTACAAATATTGATTGCAACAAGCAAGAAACAAAAAGTAAGAGAAGAGGAGGACAGCGTAGTAGGCATGGTACACAGTGCAGGAAAAAAACAATAAAAACGAGGGCAGATACAACGAAACACAGCAAGGTCTCTCTCCTCGTTTTTCGTTTTCTTTTTTCCTGTGCGCGCACCATGCCGATTACATGTATCACCAACTCGGAGACACAGGGCGGTGAGAGAATGACACACAAGGCGCTCAACAACCAGTGGTTTTATTATTGCTGGATATATAAACAAATGCTTTGCATATAAGACCAACCAACACAGTATGCATGCACACAGGCTATGTTTTGTAGTTTTTCTGCATTGCATCTTGCAGCGCACAGGCTATGTTTTGTAGTTTTTCTGCAAGAGAGGTTGCATTTTCCCTGCGGGCAGTAACCATGGTATAATTGTTAGTTCCAGCACCTTAATCGCACATCTTGTTCACTCACCGCCCCTGTCTAGCGCTGTTTGTTAGAACATGATAAGTACCATCCTGCACGTAACTAAGAGTAGCCGTCGTGCAGTTACATCCCTGCAGCATTTACCAGCATACTTCCAGTGACCAGTGATATGTGTATAAACGGGGCGCGCACTTCCAGGACCGCTGCTGCCGTCCTCCTATGCAAGCACGAGTGCTGGCGCGTGTTCTCAACATAGAATGTTGCACATATGCGCTTACCATTACCCTTAGTAAGGGCACACGTTCGCGAAGGAGGGAAGCTCAGCTCTATCGGAATATGCTGTTTCGGTGCAATAGGCGTAGAATCTACAACGGCAGTGACGAACAGGCCGGTTGCAGCGCAATTCAAAGAACCGAGTCCCGCTTTCTCGGCACTCTAAACGTATTAGTTAATCGCGCACCAACTATGGACCCTAAACATTTTACTGCCAATGATTACTACCATCCCAGGTATGCTAACGCAGCCACCTTCTCCCACAACCACCACGCTCGCCATCACTGCAACACCATGCTTCCACCACGCCACCATTTTGCTGTACACAGCCACCAAGTGTGCCACCATGGCACCTTCATTCCTCCACCATGCCACCATCTCGCTGTCCACAACCACTAAGCTTGCCATCATGGCACCTCCGTGACTCCACCACGCCACCGTCTTCCAGCAAGCAGTACAGCATGACACGTTCGCCATCACCACCGTCAGCCACCATTTCCACCAAATGCATCCACTATTCACCACCATGAGCCATTTTGCCATCACGGTTTCCAGCATATCCGTCATTATTTCCACCATATCCACTAATATTTCCATCTTAACCACCACGAATTCCAGCAACCACCAAGAGAGAATTTTCAATAGGGATGTATCGCTGCCTTGACTACGCTCAGAGTTTCTGCTGGGGAAAATGAAGGGTCGAGCTGTTAGTGCTGTTTAGGTGATGCGCCGGATACGCGTCGCCTTAGGCTATGAAATTTGTGTATTAGAATCTTACGCGCTGAAACTGTAACGCTCTGCGCCTAGGCCTAACATTGCCTTGATGGTCTTGTGTGGTCGGTCTCGACTTCTTAGTTTGAGGTCTAGGGGCAATGCAGAATTAAAAAGGGATGGAATATGCGCTTGAAGATAGATGAGAATGCCGGAGCTTAAGGACTACGTAAATCAGCAGTTATGAGAACGTTATTTTTTTAACAGCGAAGCTAACGTAAAAGCTCTGTCGCGCCACTTTTAGCAGTGAAGCTGTTTAAGCTAGCCGTCAGTTGTTAGGCCTGATGCCACGTGACACTGCGTTACGCCATTTCGGCGGAAACCTGTTGCGTGACAATACGTGTGTTTGCGCGATTTTGGTAGGGACATGTCACGCGACATTTCGTTACGTGATTTTTCATTAACATGACATGTGGCATTAGGTTGCGTTGCGTGATATGCGCAACTCGTCACTTGCAGTTTCGTTACGCGGTTCTGGGGGAACGGTCACGTAACATTGCGTTACCTGATTTCGGCGGAAACATGTCGCGTGACATTACGTGTGTTTGCGCGATTTGGTAGGGACATGTCACGTGACATTTCGTTACGTGATTTTTCATTAACATGACATGTGACATTAGGGTACGTAATTTTGGAAGAAACATATCACGTGTCGTTGCGTGCATATGTGAAATTGCGTTGCGTGATATGCGCAACTCGTCATTTGCAGTTTCGTTACGCGGTCATGGGGGAACGTGTCACGTAACATTGCTTACCTGATTTCGGCGGAAACATGTCACGTGACATTGCGTTTCGCGATGTTCCGGCACATTCCATTACGTTATTTTGAGAAACATGTCACGTGATTTTGAGCTGCCTGAGTTTGGCGGAAACATACCATCTGAACTTGCATTACGTGATTTTGGGTGATTAAGTGACATGTTCGCACCAAAACATTGCAAGGCTATCAAGTGACCTGTTTAAGTAACCTATCGACTAACTTTGGTGTGACTTGGCTCTGCGGGGCCTAGAGGAAGCTGTGTATTCTTTAGTGTTTTAGACGCCTTTTCCGTCGGGGCTTTCTGGCACGAGTTTGTTGAGCGGGCATTTCCGGCTGGTATGAATAATTGAGACCGATGTGTGCCAATTGCAAGCGACGAAAATTTGAGTGAAAAGTGAATCGATGACCCAGTCCATTCATCGAAAGTGTGGACAACCAGTGCGAGCGGGAGCGCTTCACACATGGTTACAATAGCGTTAACACATTCATATTCGTACAGTTCGGGTAGTCACCGCAGAATTTTGACTACCGTGGTATTTTTTCACGCTGTAATCTCCACACGATCATCGTCATGTTGAACAACTTCAATTTGTGTCGCACTTAAGATCAAACACCTTTGCTACAATCTGTATTACATTTTCCAAAATGTGCAAGTCAGGTTGATCTTCCTAGCACTGCTTGTACGAAGCCTACGCCTAAGGGTTACCTACCCACAGCGAAAAGAAACTGAATGCCGTACTCGTCGGCTGCTACACTTATCTGCTAGATAGGAATGGCACCTGGATGCCAGGGATGCTTATTCGGCGTACTACAATAATATTGTTGCTATTACGAATTTCTATTATTGCTAGTAATTTTAACAACGGGAGCAAATGCGCAAATGATTTACGGCATTTGATTTTTCTTCTTCACTGTCCATAAGCGGTATCTTTCATCGAGTGGCTTGGTTTGCCTGAGAGATGGGTTGTGCCGTATTCGTAAGAAATTCGAGTAATTTTTGCTGGTTCTTGAAATTTCAACCTCACTTGAGATTTGAGAAATAATGTGCAACTGTCTCTTTGAGGTTTGTGTTCTAGTTAATCGGCACATATCCGAATAAAGGAAAGTGATTCTCGTATAAGAGAAAAAAAATAGGATTAAGCAATAATCACTGTTTTGCTTAGGTGAAGATTCCATATCCCGTATTTCTGAATTACAAATGCTTGTAGGTTATCCTAGATAAAATCTTTGTGGTGGTTGTGATGTATTTCCTCGATGCCCTCTGATGTATTTCTTATGCTTCTTGATGCATCTTTGATGTAGTTTTATTTCCCTGAATAATTCGCAGGGCATTACGTGCCAAAATCTCGATATGATTATGCTACATGCCCTGTAGTGGAGGCCACCGAAATAATTTTGACCACTTGGGTGTTCTTGGAAAACCTGCACCAAAGCATAAGGGTGTTTTCACCTTTTGTCCCATCGATATGTAGTCGCCATAGCCAGGATTCAATTCCTCTACCTTATGATAATGACTGTGCTTTTACGCACCAAAAGCAGCTATAATGAGAGAGACCATGTTGAAGGGCCCACCGGGAACATCGACCACGCGGGGTGTTTTAACCTACTTTGACATCGCACAGCACACGGGTCTCAACATTTCGCCTCCATCGAAATGCAGCTGCCGCAGCCGGGATTCGATTCCGCGACCTTAGGATCAGCAGCCGAAGGCCATAGCCACTAGACAACCGTGGCGGGGCACTTCGAGCTTGTTAAACTAATAGCTTAGCCGCTAAGATAACACGGGTTGTGCATTTGTAATTGCCTCGCATGCAGTGGTTATTTCTCCTACCTATGTCTGTATTTTTAGTGCAGTAAGCTGATACTTATTCTTGACATTTACCTTTGGTTCTATTAATGGTTACGTTATCTATAACCCCGGTAACTGTTGTAACTGCTTGCCGAGCCCTAGGAAGCTGTATCGAATCCAGGCAAGTCGGCCGCATTTTCATGCGGACTAATGGAACAAAAGAAAAGAAATAAAGCAAGGAATGAGCAGCCAGGTAAATAAATTCGTGTGCAATTAAAGTCTAGGTGGTGAAAATTATGCCGGAGTCACCACAGATATTATTGTTTCGGCCCGTAAAATCCCTTCATTTAGTATCATTAACATTATGATTTTCATAACCGTGTCTTTATTTTACGAGGCAATTTCGCTCATCCATGTCAATATTTCTCTCCAACGCTCTGACAATGACATTCACGGATTGGTTTCATTTGCATATATAGACGCCAGTGAAAGTAACACCATATTTTAGTGAATATAAGTGTGACAGCCTAATTCCAGTGTCTGTGAAGCAGTGATGATTTACCAACGTAATTACGAGCTTCATCTATTTGCGCAGCTTCTGCTGCACTCGCACCCGTCACTTGCCCTCTCGACCCTCGCACCGCTCTACCGTTTGATTCGGCGCCACCATTCGGTAAGCTCTCGGACGCGACATGCTGGAATGAAACGGCGAGAAAATAGAGAACATAGTCGGAGCAACAGTGTGAGAAGGACACAAATAAGCGCTGTTCTGTGTCCACTTTTTAGTGCTCGGTCTCTACTTGCGCTGTTGTGTTCTGGTATGGCGAAAAAAAAGAGCTCAAGCTTCAACCTTAGCTGACAGATCGGCATCCCTGTCGTTCCTAATTGTAGTTGCAGTTTTCGATATCTCCTGCGTTAACTTCTCACCACTGTTACGCATTATATACACTCTTAGAAAAAAAGGAGTACCCAGAGCACACGTTGGGAGAATATTCGCTTGTCCTATATCCAGAGTGCACGAACTCGCTCTAGACAGAGTAATCGAACGCCCCCTCATGGAGTACAGTACTCCTCCTGTCGTAGAGTGAGAGCACTCCTCTAGGGAGTAAAACTGCCAGAAGGAAACAGTGCCTTACCCCTCATTAGCAGGAGTATATTGGGAAATTCTGTTGTGTCCACTTACTACAAATTTAGCTTTACTGAACGAAATAGATAAACGCCTTTGAGCCCAACAAATGTTTTATATTGTTTATTGGCAGGAAATCTTGCGCATTAGCATGGTGCTAAGCATGTCTTGTGACGTAAAACGCTTCCTCTAAACAGTCTGAAATGAACACACAGGTAAATTTTATTTTCACTTGCTGTGGCTTCCTGAGGCACGCTACGAAGGCCATCGGACGAGTCAATCACCATCAGTGTTCCAAGCAGCCGACAGGTTCGCTTGACATTAAAGGCCCAGAACAACTAAAAAATTAAAGCGATCCTGTGTACCAATTCACCGTAGTGACCCCAAGCCCCCCCCCCCCCCCCCCCTCCGAAACAAAAAGAGGAAAAGAAAGATGCCGGATGATGCTTTGTTCGGGTGAGTAAAGCAGCCCTGCATATGCGCGAATTGTCGAGGTGCCTCAAATATCAGGAAAAGATAAACAAGGCATTGGTAAGCTATTAAGCTTAATTACAGTGCCGAGGAACGCGTAATCCATTTCTCAGGAGCTAACTAACGTTACACAACACTAACTTCAATATACATGCGGCCACCTAAGGCAGTAATGCTGCGGCGAGGATACTATGTAATGGGAAACCACAGACATCAAAGTGTGACAGACTAGCACTCTACTGAGCTCCGTGTAACAAATGAAGGTACATGTATTAACTGTCAGGAATATACATTGGATATTTGTCTTTATTAAAGTCACTTTCATGTTAGCTCTCACGCGCCAAAGCCGCACACTTTTGCCAATTTACATTACTCACCGAGCTATCCAATCTTACGCACTCATTGTCAATGAAAAGACTGTCTACTTAACGCCTCCTCCCGCTGGAACACCCTCAGTAACAAATATCACGTACTGCATGTCTACAAAGTGCGACTGAAAACACAAAATACTGTACTCGAACTGAGCTTAAGGTGTGTTGAATTCGTGCACGAAGGGTTATCTTGGTAATGGCGATCAAAATATCTGATTCGTGCAGGTTGTGCGCTACTATGAGCGGTGTTATTGCCAAAAGAGCGCGTAACCACAAAAATAATGTGTAAGTTCGACGACAGAAGCAGCGCGAGTTGAGCCTTTATGGCAGTCGACACTTGGGGGAAATCGAGTATTGTT